>MJUU01027276.1:24412-91859 GCA_002080025.1 Modiolus philippinarum
GGCAAATTTCCCCTTTGATTAATGCATTTTTACCTCTGATGACTCGAACTCGGTTGATTCGAAATTTCGGATAACTCGAGTATAATATATGGTCCCGTCGGAAATTGCCTACGCAATTTTACCTCGATATGTCGAAGTTTAATTATGCATTCGAGATTCCCAATAAATTGTCTACACATCATAGTCAATCATTAATTAATTATATGTCTAGCGTGTAAATGTCATTTGTCAGATAAGCGTGTCCAAGCGGAACTCAACCGCGCTTTTCTTTGATTGTTTGTCGGAATGATTTTGAATGAGCCAAGCGTAAATGAATTGGAAAAAGAATAATTAGTGATTATAAAGGACTAAAATTATAGCTTTAATTCGAACAAACAACTTTTCAACTCTCTGTCAAACAGTCCATAACTTCTTCAGAAATACTCAAGGCTACTTTCGTTTCCATAGTTTCATAGTGAAATTTAAGTGGGAACTTACTCAGAGTAATAATAATAATAATAAAATAACAAGTTTATTCAAAGCGGACGACAACACAGATCATAAAATGTCTATCCCGAGTTCCTATCATTGTTTATGTTTGCCTCTAGTCTGTTATGTGTGGTTTTTTTTTCTAGTACAGTTCCCTTGCGGATTGTGGCATGTGATTGTAATTTTCGACTACTGTGTCTTGTCTTTTTAATCATATATTTGACACAAAATATGCAGTGGAAACACAAGTGTATGACGACAATTTGGAAACCATGTACATTAAATTGTTTCCGTGTCAGCTCTTTCGAATATTTTGATTTTTTATTTTCTAAATACTTAATTTATATCTGAACTGAAAAGACAGATTTTCATTTTTATCGAAAGTGGCAGGGTGGCTGAGTGGTTAAGGCACTGGACTAAAATCATGAGGCCGACATCACTGCGGGTTCGAATCTTATAAGTGTCAAGGTTCAAGGCTTCATCGATTTTCTAACTTGAAACTTCATGCTTTCTTCCCGCACGGGCTTTGCGACCATACGAGAATGTCAAGGAGACAATATCCAATATCCATATTAAAACGACCCAAAAACAAAGCATCTAGGGGTCACCGTACGATCTTCAACACAGTGAGGAACCTCACACCATATAGCAAGCCCTAAATGGCCCAAAAAAGGTAAAAAAGTGAATAAATCAATAGAAACAAACCACATCCAAAGGTCGTTAAAGGTCGTTAAACTTGACGTCGTTCAAAAGCTCGCATAGAGGTAATGTTTATCGGAAATTACAGGCATACACCTGTAAACATTCAACAATTAACATAAGCTCTACTTTTACCTTTATCGGTAATTTGTATGAGATTTCTTTGATCTCGTAGAGCAAAAAAATTGCAGTATTTGCTACTACCCGAATACGAAGAAATATTGCCAAAAATATGTTAGGCTACGCCTTATTTGTCGATCATCACCTTAATTGTATTACTAAGATTACTGTTAGAATCTTACCAATATATTTACTAATCAATAGTCAATTTCATGATTTCTTGAAAATTTATTATTATTTTTCAAAATTTATTCTATCAAATAATATATATAATTAACGATAAAGAGAATAATAGTAACGTTTCTTTGTGTCTTATGGTAGGTTTACACCGCCGATCAAAGCAACTCGACCGAACTCGATCTATGAATATTCATGAATATTCATTGATCGGACACTGATCTTGAATGCTCGGGTTCGGTCTACAATCCAAATCGGTGCGATCTTACTAACTCTGCTGAACTCGAGCTGTGTTCCCGAATATTTTTGACATGTCAGAAAATATCGTGTAGAGGTCGAGTGCATTATATGTCGAGAACAAGTCGGGAATCAATCGGGATCTGATCGAGGTAGTCGTGAAGAGGTCGAAAAGGGATCGGTCTTGATCGAGTTTCAAAATTTTATCCGACCATGCCGATTTCTACCCGACTTTAACTCATTTGCTTCTCGATTTATGCCGAGTCGCTTCCAGATCAACTCGATTAGTACTCGATCATTACTCGACTAACACGATTCTTTCTTCTTTTCTTAACAAGATCTTTCCGACCATAACCCGATTTTTCCCGACCTGTATCCGACTTTAACTCGACCACCCAAGACCATTACTCGATTTAACACGACATCATGTCATCTTTTCACAATAGCAGAACATGAGGCTTTCAAGAGCTTCAGTCTCTCACTAGGGCCTTACTTCAGTTTTTAAAGGAGCCATCCAATGGACTCCAATGACTATTGTGATCAAGTTTGGCTGATGAATATCTTTGATATGATAAGAATCTGCCAGATACTATCTAAAGTTGGGACCAGCCAAGGACTCTTGTTTTCAATTTTGGCCAATTGGCAAAGTAGTTTTAGAATAGAAAGTATTTGAATGGATATCTAAGATGGGTCGAATATTAAATTATGTTCCCCGTCGTGGGCAATCTTGAATTCCATGGATACTATTTTGAAACTGGAACATCCAAGGACTATTTTGACCAATTTTGTCTGCAATTGGTTCAGTGAAAATCCTTCTGGTACAATATTTAACTTTGTCCCCCTTTGGCAGTCATCTTGCATTAGCTGACGATATGACAGACACAATTTTGAAAAGGGACCATCATTTGGCAATGGTAACAGGTTTGGTCTAATTGGCTTAGGAGTTTTAGAGGTACCGTTTAAATGTGTTTTCCCACATGATCCAATTTAAAACTACTAATCTATTCCCAGTTGGCGATTGTACTTTTTTTCACATTGAACCAATCGAGGTCTATCATGACTCGGTGGTTTCCGGGTAGAATACATTTGAATGCAAAGTTCATGGACAACGGACACAAAATAATGGCAAAAGCTCAATCTCGCTATATCAGGATTGTAAATATTAGACTATGCATGCTTCTAGTATAATTAAAGGATGGTGTACAGAGTGCTTAAATTCAATCGACAATAGTTATGCTGACAGAATTTGGAATTGAAACCAAAATGTACCCAATATACACACCCCAGAAACAGATACACTAAATACATGAATTCAAGAATAAAATATTATTTCTTCCGAGCAGTTTTGTACTCTTATCACAAGATATGATTCAAGCTAAATTACATCATAAAAATGTTATTTTGAATATTTGTAACATTTACAAGAAAATAAAAAAATCTTTTAGATTTGCAACGGGAAAATGTACCCAACGGGCAGCCGTTCGCCATTTTCACTTTCTAAAAACCGGGTTTTTCTACAGAAAGCAGGTTAAAAGCTATACATGGCAACTACTGTAAATCTAGTTACCACCGATATCATGTGATGATTTATGTATCAGATTAGTCCTACATGTAACAGTCGCATTCTGACGCATGTTGAGGATGGCCTGCTAGTATGTTAAAGCGAACATTCGTTCCTCTGTTATGATGACTTTGAAGCATTTGCTATTGTATAACCAAAACTACACACCTTCTGTGTCAGACCCATGGCCACCTTCTCTGCTACCCTAGATCTATCACAGTTATTATCTTTTCTTTGAAGCATCAGCCACATGGGCCACAAATTTTGCTGCTATTCCACCATGCTGAACTGTTCCCTGAATTTTCACATTTTACCCCCGTATATACAAACGGGAATACTAACAGGACAAACTCGAGCACACTCGACCATTTCTCGATCTTCTCCCGATTAGGTTCAGTTATTCAAACACAAATCGGGCTATAATCTGGCTCAATCTGACAAAGTCTGATTGGTCAAATGAGGGTGGAGCATAAGTCGCACGTGAATCGTAAAGAGATCGGGATTGGTCGAGTGTTAGTTTGTTAAATCGGGTAAAGGTCGAGTAGATGTCGCGAGCTAGCTCGATCAATGAATTTTATGACATTGATCGGGATAAAACAGCATGGTCGTGTTGATCGAGTTGGTCTGATCGGCGGTGTAAACTATTATGCTAGGTTTACACCGTCGATCAGACCAACTCGATCAACTCGACCATGCTGTTTTATCCCGATCAACGTCATAAAATTCATTGATCGGGCTAGCTCACAACTTCCGCTCGACTTTTACCCGATTTTACATGACTAACACTCGACCATTCTCGATCTCTTTACAATTCATGCACGACTTATGCGCGACCCTCATTCGACCGACCAGACTTTTTCAGATTGAGCCAGATCATAGCCCGATTTGTGTTTTATTAATTAGACCTAGTCGGGAGAAGATCGTGAAATGGTCGAGTATGCTCGAGGTTTGTCCTGTTAGTACGTTTGTATATATGGGAATGAAATGCGAAAATTCAGGGAACAGTCCAGTATGGTGGTAGAACAGCAAAATTTGTGGCCCATGGCCCATATGGCTGATGCTTCAAAGAAAAGATGATAACTGTGTTAGATCTAGAGTAGCAGAAAAGGCGGATCTTACACAGAAGGCACGTAGTTTGGGCTAGAAATGGCAAATGCTTCAAAGTCATTATCATAGAAGAATGAATGTTCGATTGAACATACTAACAAGTCATCCTCCTCAACATGCGTCAGAATGCGATTATGTGATTTTCCTGTCATTACATGTAGGACTAATCTGATACAAAAAACAGAAGACATGTAATCACATGATATCGGTCGTAACTAGATTTACAGTAGTTTCCGTGAATAGCTTTAAACCTGCTTTCTGTAGAAAACTCCGGTTTTTAGAAAGTGAAAATAGTGAGCGGCTGCCCGTTGGGTACATCATTTGCCCAGGTGCACATCTAAAAGAATTTTTTTATCTTCTAGTACATGTTATAAATGTTCAAAATGATATTTTTCTGATGTCATTTAGCTTGAATGATATTTTGTGATACCATGAAGAGTACCAACCTGCAGCGGAAGAAACAATATCTTTTTTTTTTGAATTCATGTATTTAGTGAATCTGTTTCTGGAGTGTATATATTGGGTACGTCTTGAAGATTCAATTGTAAATTCTTTCAGCATAGCTAGTCGATTGAATTTAAGTCCTTTGCACATCATCCTTTAATTCTACTAGTAGCATGCACAATCTGATATTCTTTTCTACAATCCTGATATAGCCAGGTTGAGCTTTTGCCATTATTTTGGGTCCGTTGTCCATGAACTTTGCATTCAAATATATTCTACCCAGACACCGCCGAGTCATGATAGACCTTGGTTGGTTCAATGTGAAAAAACGTCATGCCTGCTTCTAATCAAATATAACTGCCAACTGAGAATATAGTTTTAAATTGGATCTTATGGGAAAACTCATTTAAACGTTGCCTCTGAAATACCCAAGCCTATAAGACCAACTTGTTACGATTGCAAAATGATGGTCCCTTTTCAGAACAGTGTCTGTCATATCGTCAGCTAATACAAGATGACCACCAGAAGGATTTCCACTTGCCCAATTGCAGCCAAAATTGGTAAAAAAGTCCTTAGATGTTCCAATTTCAAAATAGTATCGATCTTTTCTGAATGCAATCCAAGATGGCTGACAACGGGGAACATAATTTTATATTCGACCCTACTTAGATATGCATTCAAATATCTTCTACTCTGAAACTACTTTGCCAATTTGCCAATTAGTCCTTGTCTGGTCCTCACTTGAGATAGTATCCGGCCGATTCTCATAGCAAAGATGATCATCAGCCAAACTTGATCACATTAGTCATTGGAGTCAATTGAATGGCTCCTTTTAAACTGAAGTAAGGCCCTAATGAGACACTGAGGCTCTTGAAAGCCACATGTTGTGCTATTGTGAAAATATGACATGCTGTCATGTTAAATCGAGTAAAGGTCTTGAGTGGTGGAGAAAAGTCGGATATAAGTCGGGAAAAATCGGGTTATGGTCTGGAAGATCTTGTATAGAAACCAGAGGCTCCCAGGAGCCTGTATCGCTCACCTGGCTTTCAGTTGCCTTAATCAAGGAAACATTTTAAGTATACAGTTGATCTTCAGTTTCTCAAACTTTTGTAGCTTGAACACCTCCAATATCTTGAACTGTTAATAAAGTCTGATCATGTTTTACTATATTTCTTTGTTGGGCTTTTCTAAGGACCACTTTCGACACCAGTTTTGAAGTCGAGACGTCATTTTGTAAATGGCAGTCAACAAACAATTTTCAACATCAGTTTGAAGTTGCAACATCAATATCTATTTGGAAACCAAATTTCATTGAAATCGGACAATGTTGAATTTTCCCGCCTTTTTTGGCGGCCATTTTGAAGATGGCGGTCAACGAACAATTTTCAACACCGGTTTTGAAGTCGCCACAGCATGGCAAACATTTCATCTGTTCACACTTAATCTTCATCTTCTATAGTTTTAGAAATAAAAGATGGAAAATACGAAAATTTTAAAAATTCGGTGAAAAAAGGGCAATAACTCCTACAAGGGTTTATGGATTTTCTTCAGAATTTCAGGGTAAGTAGATCTTGATATGCTGAACATTTCTGCAATTTACACTTGACCTCTATCTGTTATTCTTTTTGAAATAAAAAATAAAACATGCACAACTTTTGAAAATTTTGCGGAAAAAGGGCTATAACTCCGAGATGGGTTTTCAGATTTTCTTCAAAATTGCACAGTAGGCAGATCTCATCATGCCGGTCAGTTTTGCCACATGTCAGGTTTTTGATATCTGTAACGGTTTCCGAGTTATTGGCCAAAAACTGCGATTTACCCCTATGTTCTATTTTTAGCAACGGCGGCCATGTTGTTTGACCTACCGCCTAATCGAACACAATTTTGAGAAGCCATACTCTGGTGATGATTCAGGCCAAATTTGGTTACATTTGGCCCAGTGGTTTCAGAGGAGAAGATTTTTGAAATTGTTGACAGACAGACGGACGGACGACGGACGACGCACGCATAGTGATGGCAAAAGCTCACATGGCCTTTTAGGCCAGGTGAGCTAAAAAGGAAAGAATCGTGTTAGTCGAGTAATGCTCGAGGACTAATCGAGTTGATCTGGAAGCAACTCGGCATAAATCGAGAAGCGAATGAGTTTAAGTCGAGTAGAAATCGGCATGATCGACTAAAATTTTGAAACTCGATCAAGATCGATCCCTTTTCGACCTCTTCACGACTACCTCGATCAGACCCCGATTGATTCCCGACCTATTCTCAACATATAATGCACACAACCTCTTCACGATATTTTTTGACATGTCAAAAATATTCGGGAAGACAGCTCGAGTTCAGCAGAGTTAATAAGATCGACCCGATTTGGTTATTAGACCGAACACGAGCATTCAAGATCAGTGTCCCGATCAATGAATATTCATGAATATTCATAGATCGAGTTCGGTCGAGTTGCTTTGATCGGCGGTGTAAACCTACCATTAAACTTGGACTTGTTTTATGCTAGGTTTACACCGCCGATCAGACCAACTCGATCAACTCGACCATGCTGTTTTATCCAGATCAACGTCATAAAATTCATTGATCGAGCTAGCTCACGACGTCCACTCGACCTTTACCCGATACAACACGAGTAACACTCGACCATTCTCGATCTCCTTAGGAATCATGTACGACTTATGTTCGACCCTCGTTCGACCAAAAAGACTTTGTCAGATTGAACCAGATCATAGCGCGATATGTTTGATTAACTAGACCTGGTCGTGAGGAGATCGTGAAATGGTCGACTGTGCTGGATTTTCGTCCTGTTAGTACGTTTGTTTATATGGGGATAAATGTGAAATTCAGGGACCAGTTCAGCATGGTGGTAGAGCATCAAAATTTGTGGTCTATGTGGCTGATTCCTCAAAGAAAAGATGACAGCTGTGATAGATCTAGAGTAGCAGAGAAGGCGGGTCTGACACAGAAGGAACAAATGCTTCAAAGTCATCATTACAGAGGAATGAATTCTGGTTTAACATACTAGCAGGCCATCCTCCTCAACATGCGTCAGAATGCGACTGTGAGTTTTTCCTGTCATAACATGTAGGACTAATCTGATACAGAAGAGATATCATCACATTATATGGGTGGTAACTAGATTTGCAGAAGTTTCCGTCTATAGCTTTAAACCGGCTTTCTGTAGAAAATCCGGTTTTTAGAAAGTGAAAATGGCGAGCGGCTGTCCGTTGGGTACATTATTTTCCCGGTGCAAATCTGAAAGAATTTTTTGTATCTTCTAGTACATGTTACAAATGTTAAAAATCGCATTTTTCTTGTGTAATTAAGCTTGAATCATATCTTGTGATAAGAGTACAAACCTGCTCGGAAGAAACAATATTCTATTATTGAATTTATGTATTTAGTGAATCTGTTTCTGAAGTGTGTATATTAGTTCATCTTGGATTCAATTTCAAATTCTGTCAGCATAGCTATAGTCGATTGAATTTAAGGCCTCTGCACGTCATCCCTTAAATCTACTGGTACCATGCACAATCTGATATTCTTTTCTACAATCCTGATATAGCCAGGTAGAGATTTTGCCATTATTTTGCGTCCATTGTCCATGAACTTTACGTTCAATTATATTCTACACAGAAACCACCGATTTATGATAGACCTCGATTGGTTATAGTGAACAAAACATTCATGTTCGCTTGTAATCAAATACAACCGCCAACTAGGAATACAGTTTTAAATTGGATCTTATGGAAAAACTCATTTAAACGTTACCTGTGAAACCACTAAGCCATTTAGACAAAACTTGTTAAGATTTCCAAATGATGGTCCCTTTTCAAAAAAGTGTCTGTCATATCGTCTGCTAATACAAGATGACCGCCAAAGGGGGACAAAGTTAAACATTGTACCAGAAGGATTATCATTGGACCAATTGCAGCCAAAATTGGTCAAAATAGTATATATCTTGTCTGCATGCAATATTAGATGGCCCACAACGGGAAACATAATTTAATATTTTGCTGAAGTGAAATATCCAGGTAAATCCTGCAATCTGATTGGTTACCTTGACAGGGGATATGAGACCGTATCCCCGTGGTAGTAAAATCACAATTTTTAAACGCTTTTAATAGAAAAATTATAGCACTTCTAGCAGAATATAAAAGTTATTCGGGCTTCACAGGGGATACGGGTTCATATTCCCTGTCTGTGTCCTATATCCCCTTCGCCTGACGGCTCAGGGGATATAAAACGCAGACATGGAATTTGAACCCGTATCCCCTGTGAAGATTCCCGAATAACATATAATATTCGACCCTACTTCGATATCCATTCAAATATCTGCTACTCAGAAACTACTTTGCCAGTTGGCCAAAATTGAAAACAATAGTCCTTGCCTGGTCCCCTATTGAAATAGTCCGGCAGATTCTCATCATATCAAAGATGATCATCAGCAAAACGTGATCACAATAGCCATTGGAGTCCATTCGATGGCTCCTTTAAAAACTGAAGTAAAGCCCTAGTGAGACACTGAGGCTCTTGAAAGCCTCATGTTTTGCTATTGTGAAAAGAAGACATGCCGGTTTAACCCTACCACTGGCTTTTGCTGGTGCCGGTACCAAGTCCGGCTATCCCGAGTTCCTATCGTTATTTATGTTTGTCTCTTGTTTTCATTATTGTTTTTCTGGTGCAGTTTGCTTGTAAATTGTGGCATGTGATTGTAGTTCCTGGCCATTGTAGGTGTTTGCTGTTTTCCTGTTTTTGTAATGCTGTCGTGTTATATAGAGTAAAGGTCTTGAGTGGTCGAGTAAAAGTTGGATACAGGTCGGGAAAAAATCGGGTTATGGTCGGGAAGATCTTATAAAGAAAAAAAGAAAGAATCGTGTTAGTCGAGTAATGATCGAGATCTAATCGAGTTGATCTGGAAGCGACTCGGCATAAACCGAGAAGCGAAGGAGTTAAAGTCGGGTAGAATTCGGCATAATCGGATAAAATTTTGAGACTCGATCAAGACCGATCCCTTTTCGACCTCTTCACGACTACCTCGCTCAGACCCCGATGGATTCTCGACCTGTTCTCGACATATAATGCACACGACCTCTTCACGATATTTTTTGACATGTCAAAAAACAATCGGGAACACAGCTCGAGTTCAGCAGAGTAAATAAGATCGCCCCTATTTGGTTAGTAGACCGAACACGAGCATTCAAGATCAGTGTCCCGATCGATGGATATTCATGAATATTCATAGATCGAGTTCGGTCGAGTTGCTTTGATCGGCGGTGGAAACCTACCATAAGAGATAAGAAATTATTATCTGTTACCCGTTTTGAAAATTTCTTTAAAAAATGCCGAGATTTTACACTGTTATGAGCAGGAGGCAAACTATTTACATTTGTAAGCTCTTACTGTGTTAATACGATTAAACACTTTTTTCAAATAATTTATTATGATTAAAATTGATCGTATTAGTTCATTTTTGAGTGGCTTGGTCCAGTTACTACGGAAATATACTACTCAAGAAAAGAAAGGTGCACTCGCGTTTTTTGTATAATTTAAAATAAAAGCATTATTTTTGTACTCTTGGATGTATTATAATCTTTAGCAATACTCGATTCTAATTTTACTCTTCAAAGAACACTTCCAGCCAAAATTAAGAGAAGTTCCGGTTGAAAGAATCGAGACTCTAATGAGCATGCGCTCAAAGGATATTTTTGTCAAAAAAGACCAACATTGACACCTCGAATAATTACAAACAATTTGCCATTTTGAAATAATGATCCTTCAACAAATTTCCGAAAACGAAGCTCTCACTTACTGAATAAAATCTGGTATTTTTTAACACTTGGAGTATTTGTTGCAGTGTAACCTTAGATTAATTGAAAAGAAACTTTAATTTGCTTAGCAACCATCACTGAGTTATCCGAAGTGCATTGAATACAAAAATGTCGATACGAAACAAAAGCAGTAGAATACCGAAGGAACAAAGCACAAGATTACACAAATCAAAGTCCAGAGACAAGCCAAAAGCAAGAACACCAAAAGACGGAAGACCAAAGACACCACATGCCCACAAAACACACGAACATTACATATACAACACAAAAAACTAAAGCACTAACAGTGTGAACTCTCAATAAACAAGAGTGACATCAGGTGCCCCGGAAGGGCAAGCATGTCCTGTTCTGTGCACAGCACCCAGCACACTGTCAGTAGGTCAATCCAGGGCAATGCACTGCACGCTCAACAGCAACGAATCAATTGTGAAACACATACTCCACATGCTGGGGATGCAGGTACATTGCTGAAGAGAAAGGGAAAGTTCACAATTGGCAAGTCAAAATCACCACGTCTGTTACACAACCCAGCCCCCAGACGCCCATGCCCGCCAATGCACAACAAAAGGTCAAGGTATGAAGCACAATCGGGTGCATCGGTTGTCTCTCCAATCTCAAGCCCACTTGGGCAGACACGACGCAAATGGAGTCATAACGTCAAACTGAAAAACGTCAAAACTCCAGAATTCGACCTTGACCTTATTCTTTTATGGAATTTTTTTGTTTTTTTTTTTTCGGATATGTTACTAATAATGTATTGATTTTATCAAGAAATAATGAAATTTCAAATGTGATCACCATTGACCCGCAAATTTTTTTTACCACTTTTTCGGAAAATGTTTCTCATAAGCATTGATTGAAGTTTGTCATATAAAATATGCAAGGAATGAATAAAAATTGGTTTTCTGCAATGAAAACAACAATAATTGTAGTTCTTTTATCCCTATAAGAAGATATATTGAGGATCATAGTAGGTAGACGTTTCTTTCGTTGATTAGTATATTACTTCAAAACTACACGCATAGTCATAACCATAATGCAAAATACTTGAATTTTCCATTTTAGATCGGGCAGGTAGTAAACCTTTCTATTTTGGGACAACAAGACTGTGGTGTATAAAGAAAGGAAAAAAACGAGGCGCGTCACCTTCTCGACCGACCTGGGGTTTGTCTCATAGATGGATACAGTACGACGGTCATTTCTTTGAGAGACTAAAGAATCGAGACGTTTATCGTTATGGATCTCCAGTTGATGCACATAGATGTAAAACGAAGCGTGAAAAACGACCAGCGGGATACAGTAAACTTAGTGTAAACTGCATCAAACGATGTACAAAAAAGTACAGAGGACGGTATGGGAGATACCGTTTGCTCAGGAACAACTGCCATCATTTTGCTAACAGGATGTCACATATATTGTGCAGTTACAATACATGTCCTTCGTGGTGTTGAACAAACGAACAATGGCAACGACGACAAAATGTACCCAAATAAAGAGTTTATTCGTCATTCCTTCAGTTGTATATATTATATAAAAAATGTATGGATAAATATCAGCCCCAGACAAAGGTTCAATTGGATCCTCATCTTTTAAGATAAAAAAAATAATGCTTTGTGTGTTCCCAACACTTATTTTACAAAAAATGAACTACGAAATAAATTTTGGCATATATCACAATATCGCACAAGCCAAAAATGAAAAAACTTCATTCATTACAAAGTTCAGAATGAATTGACCAGCCCCGAAAAAGAAGAAGAACCCAAAACGCTCTCTCTCTCTCTCTCTCTCTCTCTCTCTCTCTCTCATTCATCGACCCTTAATAATACCTCATGTAAAATTTTACTTTCCATAATTGAATAGAAAGTTCGATACTATGGTAAACTGGTAGGATATAACTGTACGTTGGACCATATCCTAACCGATACAGTTAAATACAAATACAAGGCCATAGAATTGTCAGCGTAAAGCCTTTGGGTATAAGTATCTTGAATATTTATACATCAAAATCAATATTTTACGAAAGGATATGGAGTAAATGAACATGAGACCATAACACATATGTTTACGCCAACTGCAATAATTTTAATGAGCTGTATGGCCATTTCGGAAATTAATTCCTCATCAGCAGCACTAGAACCCAAACAAAGGAAATCCATAATTTCAAAAAATGTTTAAAATGCATTAAACCAAACGAATCTGAATAATCAGTAATATCAAATATAGGTAAGGACTAAACTACGATGGAGGGAGTTAATCCTTTGGTTTTAGAATTTACATAAATTAAGATAATATAAATTAAACAAAGTGTACACATGAGATATTATCTCATGTACAAGTACACCATATCTAAGAAAAATAAAGAGCATACATCTCTACCACGGGGAATTGTTTTACCAACTCCACACTGCAATAAAAGACAAACTCCTGTATTAAATATTTTACGAAAGGATATGGAGTAAATGAACATGAGACCATAACACATATGTTTACTCCAACTGCAATAATTTTAATGAGCTGTATGGCCCTTTCGGAAATTAATTCCTCATCAGCAGCACTAGAACCCAAACAAAGGAAATCAATAGTTTCAAAAAATGTTTAGAATGCATTAAACCAAACAAATCTGAATAAACAGTAATATCAAATATAGCTTAGGACTAAACTACGATGGAGGGAGCTAATCCTTTGGTTTTAGAATTTACATAAATTTAGATAATATTAATTAAACAAAGTGTACACATGAGATAATATCTCATGTACAAGTACACCATATCTAAGAAAAATAAAGAGCATACATCTCTACCACGGGGAATTGTTTTACCAATCACACTGCAAGAATTAATCATTTCATTTTTCACATTGCAGTGGAAGCAAGTGACAATGTAACCAAATTTCAATTTTTTTTTATTTATTTGGTACAAGGTTAAGTGCAATTATCCTAGTAGAAGTGAAAATCTTGAAATGATTTCGTATAGTTATCGTGGTACTAGTTACAACAGCAAGAAATTCTACTAAAAGGTCTCAGTGCTTTTGTACCATAATCTTAGCACAAGTTCTTGTGTCTGTGTTGGTGGGGATAGCAGATCAGTTACGATTTTAAGTGAAATAGTACTGTAACTTTAGTTTCTAAAGATGGCCATTCTAAGAACTTATGTCTCTGCAAAATGTACAAAAATCTGATAGAGGATAAATAACAAAAGGGTCTATATCACTTAAGGACAGAGCTGTGCAATATTGAGATACTCAATTGAGGTTCATTAAGGATACATTTGAGTCGCTTAAAAAGGTATTCAAAAAGCCCTGGTTTGGGTGATCTTATCCGAACCAAATCTCAATCACCATTAAACGTAGGGCTCTAAAACTATACAGGGCTGTTAGTCACATATCTCTAGATGTGCAATCATCAAAAAATGTCAGATATGGGTCCATTTGAGGTACATTTTGGCGCTTAAAAGGAGTAGATTTTTTATTAAATTACTATGGAACCCTATCGGAAGATGACACTACTATATCTCAGACACTATGAATATAAGCTGTATGAAATCTCTATAATTATAGTATAATATGTTAATCATGAAGAATTACAGACTAGTTACCAGTGCCATAGAAATAATGTAAAAAATTGAAATGATGAGAAAATGGAAGTTTTTTGTTGATAATTGTATTTTGATAACAGCAATATGTATTACCTAAAGTATAAGGGAAACCACTAATGTTTTTGAAAGGGGATCTAAAATTGGTTGTAAAATATTAAAGAGTATTTGGTTGCTATGGAAACTAACCGAAAACTTGAAATTTTTAGAAAAACGTCTTTTTTACTGCAACGGCAGTAGAATACCGAGGGGACAGAGAACAAGATTACATAAATCAAAGTCCAGAGACAAGGCAAAAGTAAGAACACCAGAAGACGGAAGACCACAGACGCTACACAACCAATACAACAATAAAAACTAAAGCACTAACAGTGTGAACTCTCAAAAAGAGTGACATCAGGTTCTCCGGAAGGGTAAGCATGTCCTGCTCTGTATATAGCATCCGTCACACTGTCAACGAGTCAATCCAGGGTAAAGTCAGAATCGGTAATGTCAAATCCGAGAAGCTGAAAATATCAGTTTTCATTTGTGACACCGACATTTCATATCTATCTATGATGTCGTCGTGACGGCCATAGAATGTCAGAAGGGACGAAAGTAACAACGGCTGAACATAGCCCTAACTCAGTAATTTTCTGACAGTGATTTTGCTCTTTCCACAAAGTCACTGTATGAACTACAAGCTCTTCAATAACGAATAAATTGTGAAATATATACTCCATATGCTGGGGAGGTAGGTATATTGCTGCTAAGAAATGGAAAGTTTCTTATTGTGAAGTCAAAATCATCATGTTTGTCATATAACCTAGATTTCAGACGCCCATTTTCGACAACGTATTTAACAAAAGGTCGAGGTATAAAGCAAAACTGGGTGTATTCGTTGTCTCTTTAATTTCAAGTTCACTCGGGTAGATCCGATGTAAATATTCTTTAAATCTAGGGTTATAGAAAGAAAGTACATCGTCTATATATCTGAAGTGAAATTAAAAGTCTGGGCCAGTTGTTTTTGTTTCTGTAGTATTAGCACTTGTAAAAACTTTGCTATACCAATAACGGAAAAGGTTAGCTTAAAGTGGCGCACAATGTGTTTCCATATGAATCCCTATTGTTTGTTGAAGAACGCGGCCTCCACATTCAACAAAAATGTTGTCGATCAAAAATTCAAGCATCTTTATCACGTCATTTTCGCTGTATTTCTTATTTGACAAAGTATGGTTCTTAACAAAATATGTTTTATCTTTTCTTGTTACCAACTAAGAATACACGCGATTTCCGTCATTTGGTACAGAAACAGATCGGAAACTACTTTAATACAATACAATTATGACAACTAAATTATTATTTTGATTTAAAAGAAGCATGATATATTTCCAAATTGAAACATTTCACTCTTTATTTCGCGGGAGTTCATACTGTGAATGCCTTGGTTTTGAATGTTGCGATTTTAATTTCTGTGTTTTGTATCTGTCTAATGCATGGTTTTCTGTGTCCTCGTTTTGGCCATGTCTTTGGACTTCGATACACAGGCACTTGTTTCATAAAAAAAATCCAGTCCCTCCCTCTCTTCTTCCACAAGGTAAGCAACTATGGTTTTTACCAGCCCCGCTTCAACTCGATTTTGGCTGCTTATTTCTTATCCTTTCAATAACTGGATTGCACCGTTTGATTCCTGATATATTTTTCTGTACAACTGTGTCAAAAACACCTACCTTTGGGTGCCCCTTCCTTTCCAATACACATAAATATTCATTGAATTTGGCCTTGCCCCATTTTCAGTACAAAAACAGTTTACATCCACTTCCTGTTGGACAGAAGTGAATGATAAATACATTTCCTCCTTACAGGAGAGTTCTCCCTCCTCACAGGAGAGTTCAGTGTACAAAAACAGTATACACCCACTTCCTGTTGGCAGAAGAGACTAAAATATTTTTTTCTAGTTGATGAGAAATATAGATGGACTGTTCCATGAACTTTATTTATTTTTTAATTTTTATTGGTACATTTGTTCCATTTTTAAGTATTCATTCAAAAATTTAAGAAAACTTAGCTTTGGTCAATTACCATCTCAGGCAAACGACCACACAAGTCAGTCATAAACTGACCAATCAGCACCAAACAACACTGAACTCTCCTGTGAGGAGAAGAACTCTCCTGTAAGGAGGAAATGTATTTATCATTCACTTCTGCCCAACAGGAAGTGGATGTAAACTGTTTTTGTACTAAAAAAGGCCAAATTCAATAAATATTTATGTGTATTGGAAGGGAAGGGGCACCCAAAGGTAGGTGTTTTTGACACAGTTGTACAGAAAAATATATCAGGAATCAAACGGTGCAATCCAGTTATTGAAAGGATAAGAAATAAGCAGCCAAAATCGAGTTGAAGCGGGGCTGGTAAAAACCATAGTTGCTTACCTTGTGGAAGAAGAGAGGGAGGGACTGGATTTTTTTTATGAAACAAGTGCCTGTGCTTCGATATTTGTAAATACCACTCCTTTGTTCCTTCAATATTCTACTGGGGTTGTTACGTTAATTATAAAACCAAAGAACTAAGAATATCTTTTACATAGATGTAATGTCAATTATTATTCTTTTTTTTTTCCCATTTTTCCATTTGTTTTGTTACAACAATCATGCATTTATTTTTGCATTTACTTTAATAAACTTTCACCTTAGTTTCATTCTTTCCATGAATCAAAATTTTCCTCAGACCTTTAACTACTGTAGTTTTCAGCTCTTTTTGGTACAGCCAGGGTAACATTTTGCCATCTTCAAGCTATAGCCCTTTAGATGGATTAAGTTTTTGTATGGCCCTTCTCCTGCATCTCTTTAAAAGTTCAATTGATGAATTTTATATGTTTTTGTACCAATTTCCTTCCCGAGTAATGTCCTAAAAGTTAAACCTATATTTTGCTTGCCATTAAGAACGTATGGTTGTTGATATAAAGCTTGATTTTACATTTTGGTTTTTAAAATAAATGCTGGACCTAGAACAGTTTATCTTAAATGGAGAGAGAAAGGTTTTTTTTTTTGTTTTTCTGAAATATGAACACACATTTAGTTTATATTAAATTGGAAAAATTAATAAACATTTTTTGATGTGGTACTTTTATGATTTCTTTTGTGCACATTGAAGTTAGAAATTCATTGTATTTAATAACTTAAAATTAAAAAGTCTATGTTTACAGAACTTACAAATATTTGTATGACATGTTTCAAATAAATATTATGCATTGTTAATGCTTGTTGGTAACCCAACTCCTGAATGCTTCAGCATTTACATGTAAAATACTAAATTTGTTAACAATGTTTTTTTAATATTTTTTTCACATAAAGTCAGCCCCAAGAAAAAAACCATAGCCCCCCCTCAAGTTAAATGGTCGGTCTCTTATCCTTTTTATTCTCTCTATATATACATTGAGCAAAACGATTGCAAACATTTCGGACTTATCATTTGGATGTTTGATTTGCGTGATTCTAACATGAGGCTATATATAGAATTCAGTTTTAAGCAAAAGTCAGGTTTAATGCACAGAAAATCTGCAACTGTTTCATGTATTTCATCATATTAAAATTATCAAGTTAGAAATTGTTTAAATAGAAATGAACAAGAAAAATAAAATTAGTCTAGAAACTACATTTATCAATTAAAAAAAGCAACGAGAGGATACGGAGTAAATGCACATGGAGCAAAATCTCTACAATGTAACCACAATGCAATAACCTTTATTTTTATGTTGTTTTTCATCCTGAAGTCGCAATGAGGCCTCAAATTTTTTGGGGGTATATAAATGCCACACTCCCAATTGTTCTACAGGTGCTTATTGTTTAAACATAATAACATTTTCTTGCTGTAGTAAATTCATTCTCCTTATTTTTTCCCTTTGTAATCAGCAAATCGTTTTTTAGAATTTCAAGACGGAAAATAAATCCGAAATTTTTTTTTTTTTAATATAATTAACAATCACAGAATGAAAAATGTATTTTCTTCATGAAGAAAACACCCTATCAGGCTGAGCTCTTATTTCTTTTCTTTCTTTCTTCTCTTTTTTTTTTTTGGGGGGGGGGGGTCTTTATAGATGCAGTTGGGTATATTCTTCTCAAATTCTTTTTTTTGTTTTATAATATATCCCAAAAATTGTCTCGCACAACAATATACAGGATAAGCAACAGGTGTGGTGATCAATAATGTCGAGATCTCTTATTTCATGTTTGTTACTAGTATTTGTGATTGTTCCTGGAAATATATGCTACGTGGCTTTATGATGATATCTGCCTATTTTGCTTTATATATACAGAAGTAACAATTAAAATATCAAAATTCAACATGAAAATCGCATTGGTGGTAAGTATAAACATTTTATAAACATAAGTTATAAACATTTGCTGTTCTCAAACATATTCTAGCTAGCTTAAGGATGGTCACTCCTCAAGTTCATAATATCAAGGTTTTGAAATTAATATTCATCGATCATACATCATTTTAAACAAAAAAATATTGATAGGTCAGTGTGCCAGTTTTTGAGATTTGCGTGTCCGAAATTTTGGCAGGAAATCGAACTCCTCTTGATTTTTTATTTACTTTGCATTAAGGCAATTGACCTTTGAAATGCAATGAAGAATTAATTGATATATGTCATACAACACTAATCAATGTATCTTTGCTTTTGGTCATTGATGCAGAATCGTTAACAAACATGAAAATAACTGACATTGCTGTCATACGTTGCCCCTTATTCTTTAAAAGGTTTATTGGTCGACTGAAAATTGAATCACAGTGAACAAATGTTTGATTGATTCACTTTTAAAAATGGAATTGGATTGACACTTATTTCCACGGATGAAATAATGACTTAATTCGATAAAAATGTGTTTAGATTATTTTCATATTAACGGAATGAAAGCAATTTTAGTAAGCTCTTCAGGGGACATGACCACCCACTATACGACATCCTGTTTGCCGATCCATTAGAGGATAGGACGGATGAATAATTTTTCTTATTAACAGAACCTATTTTCTCTTCGGTAAATACAATGTGATTTTTTAAAACAAAAACCAATTGCCTGTCGTGGTTTAAAACAGTCGAATTTTTTATTTGACTATTTACTTTTCACTTAATCCTTTGAGCTGTAAACCAGTATTTCGGGCTGGTAGCTTACTTCCCTTTGCCAAAAATCATAAAATCGGGAGTCAAGCTTGGAACTATGAGAAAAGTTCATTACATTTGTATATACTACACAATTAACATCCAAAAATTCTAGCCAGCTGCGGATGGCACGTTCTGTAAACCACTGTTTCCACGTGGGGTCTGATTTAACTGTATTGTATCCACTATGCTATTATTAACCATGAGTAATGTATTTTTATGCAAAAACTTCCTTGGTCAGTAGAAGGTGAGTTATTATTCAAGTTAATCCGACACATATTGGAACATGATAATCCCATTCTTTCTTATTAAGTACAACTTTACGAGTATATAATCACGAAGAAGGGAAGTTATCATTTTCTTCCAACCTAAGAATATGACGAAGTGGTTGAGACTTTCGGCATACACTTTGGCGATAATCAGTTACTGTTCTGAGCTTTCAACATGCACTCGTGGTCATAAATATGGAATATTTTTTGTTGAGAATGCCTTAAGGGCTGTTTGTTTCCAAAAATTCAAATTATCCTATAAAAATTCAAGGAAATCATCACTTAAATCATTCTTGAACACGATGGGCATCGAAAAATGCATTTTTGGGAAATATTTGAACACATAGTATTTGATTTTAAAAATGTAACATTTTCACCAAAAAGTGGGTTTCAGAACGGGTTGAAGGAGTGGTCTGACAGATTCGTAAAATCAGACTTTCGTACTTCACAGTTTGAAAACAATGTTTAAAGCAAAATATTATACTTTCATTCACACCCTTCCGGAGCACCTGTTTCACTCTTGTTTATTGAGAGTTCACACTGGTAGTGCTTTAGTTTTTTGTGTTGTATATGTAATGTTCGTGTGTTTTGTGGGCATGTGGTGCCTTTGGTCTTCCGTCTTTTGGTGTTCTTGCTTTTGCCTTGTCTCTGGACTTTGATTTATTTAATCTTGTGCTTTGTTCCTTCGGTTATCTACTGCCGTTGTTTTGTGCAGAATACCTCCCAACTTCAAATTTTTATTCAGAAAATACGAATATTCCATATTCATTCCCATCCGTATATATACCGAAAAGTTTTTTTTTTTTCTTTTTTTTTAAGAGTTTGTGGAGCTGGGTCATTGCTACGTTAGTCTGTTTTCAACATTAAGAAAAAACTCTGCAGGATATGTTTTGTATTTGAAAAGATAAAAGCAAAAAAGAAAAAGATTGTCAAATTTACCAAAAGCTTTTATACGGGTATATTGTGTTAAGACTATGAGTAGTAAAATTACATATAGTTTTACTTTTGAGACTATAGGAATTGGACAGATCTTGTAATAAAGTATGAAGTTTAACAATGGCTAATCCTTTAGTAAGATCATGCTAACAGGGGACTCTTTAACAATAAGAGACACGGATTTCTCTCATTTCATTGGTCGAGGACACTTTTTCATATTCTTATTGTTATTCCGACACTTGTTTGTTCGACGTTCATATATTCATCTGACGTCATATATTCATCTTATGACACTCATAACTCCGACATGTACTAGTTCGACTCTTGGTACTATCGACAACAAATCAGGATGATGCATAGGTCCCACAAAATCACAATTTTGCAAGTTTGGAATGAGGTAAAAATTTTGCTGGTTTAAGATGGAAAAAGCTTGTCTAGACATACCTATTGAGTGTCTACAATAACTGTGAAGCATGTGATGCAATAAAAAAAGCAAAAAACAAAAAAAAAAAAACAACAAAAAAAAAGCAAACAAACAGGACGAGATAAGGAGTTAGCATTAATGAGAAACCATAACGAAACAGAGACGGATGGGGGTGCAATGGAAAAAGCCTAAGGTAGAGGACCATTTTGGCGTCCTATTATACCATGATACAAAAACAAGCAAATAAATTAGTGCGGACAGTAAAATTTAAACCAACCCTATTAAAACATTTTGCCAAGGTGAAAAGGGAGACCCTTTCATATATTTTATGAAATTTTGCAACCTGTTCATATATTTTGTAAGCTATAAAGATCATATGGATGTCATTTTGGTTATCTGAAGATTAATTTTGCGGTTTTATATTATATGTTGAAATTTGCAACCATATGATATGTCCGAAGTGGAAATTCACACCTATTTATATATTTTTTTCTGATATTTCTTAACCTTATCATATATTTCAGACCCTTTTGGGTCGCACATCCCTACCTACCTTTATATGGGAAGTATGTGTCAGATTATTTTGGCTCCTCTAGTTGTATCCATTTAAAAGAATTTATTATAAATATATTTTTCCAATTAAACCCTTTATTTTTTTCGATAATTTCATTTTCAGAGACATTCTGTAAAATATTTCATCAAATTTTATTTTATCACATTCATGGTCAACCTCGCTAATGCTAAAACTGTGAGTTCAGTTTCCCGCAAAATTTATAATTATTTCTAACATTGAAAACAGCCTATCAATTTTGCTCACTTTGTATCACGTTTCGAAAACCATGCCAAAATCATAACATTTACAAAGACACCAAAGTACCAAATATATGAAATACAAGTGGTTTGTGCGGCAAAATGTATGTTGCAAATGTCAAAACATGACAAGCATGGTAAAATTCAAACGTAAACAACTGCAATTTTGAATTACGCCAATAATATTTTCGGGATGTCTACCCCTCCCCTTCAAATGTTTTGCTACAACCATAAACTGCTATAGGGTTGTTAATTTTGCCATGTCCATTAAAAATGTTCATAGCTCATGTTCAATTGTTTACTGGTTTACAGATGAATAACTGCAATTTCCGACATCAATTAATTTTGCCTTTACTTCTTTTTTACATTCAGCCTTATATTTTCAGGTTATATTTGTTGTTATCGTCGCCCTAGTAACGGATTCAGATGCATGGTTTTTGAGAAGAATTTTCAGAAGAAGAAACCGCTGTGGTAACTGGTTAAGACATAGACCTTGCACTTCATCCAAATGCAGCTGTTAGTAAAACATATTTTAATAACTAATCTAAGCCAATTTTTCAGGGGAGAACTGTAAGGTCATTAACGAGTTTTCGTCATGACCACATATTCCATCTTTGTCTTAATGAGATACCTCGGTCGGTTATCTGTCCGTACCAAGTTAGTTTTGTATGGTTCAAAGTGGGGATAATTTTAAATAGCATATCAATAGCCTCTTTTGATATTTAAAAATATCTCCCTTTTAACTAAACGTAACTAACTTGGTACAGGGAGATAACTGAATAATTAAAAACATATCAATCGTAAGTACTCGACCATTAACTGGATATTTTTTTAGTGTAGCGGAAATGGCCGAGTATCTACGATTGAAAAACATATCTCACAAAAATATAAATGTTCCCATATTGAATGTCCTACCAGTTTCACCCTTGCGGGGATATTCATGACAAACGCTATTTATCAATTTGCGACGTCATAGCTATCTAAGAACAGGAAAGATAGTCGACGTTCTGTTAAAGAAAGGTGTCACTAACCACTTCCATGTCAATTGGCCCTCAGTCAAATAGTTCTTAAAGAACAAAAATTTGAAAATATAGTGTTTCCAATCATAAATAGTATATTTTAATGGTGAGAACATCATAAAAAGGCTTAAATGAAAGCTAATACCATATAATTATGGGAACAAGTGTCATATTTGAAGAAAGTGTATGAATATTGTGTTGACAGCTGGGTGAAAGGGCATTGGTCATGGATGGGCATCACATGTCATCCAGAATGTAAATATTTAATATTTTTATTCGTTGCATTTTTGTGAGAAAACTAAACGGTGACCCCCCATATTTTTACAAAATATTTCGATTCCTTGGATAAAACGCTACGAAAGGATATATGATATGAGACTCGTGTTAACCGTATATGTTGAGGGCAAAACTTTGAAATTGCCTATTTTTGCCTTGAAGTGAATGACAACGTTATAACCGGTTATTGAAACCAAAGCAAACATATAATATGAGATAACAGTACTTCTCCAAGTTCACACATTGTATTAGGCCTTTAACACAGGTCTATTATTCTTTATGAATAAACTTTCATTGTTCTCTGTTGCTGCATAATGTTTCCTTTAGATTGGTATAATGGGAATACATAAAAGTTAGGTACATGGTGTCTTGCGCATTCATCAATATGTGCACTTAGTGGTATCTGTCTTGTCGAGGGATCTCTAATTTGCTGTCGATGTAATGTTATACGTGTCCTGATTGTAAGGCTAGTCTGGCCAATATAATTTTCACCACACCCGCGACAAGTTATAACATAAATCAAATTAGATGAATGACACAACATACTGTTTTTAATGTTAAAAGGTTTTCCGTTTTTGAATTTGAATTTGGATCCTTTAATTAAATAGGCGCAGTTGCCACAACTTGATTTTCCACATTTTTTTCACAACTGCAGGTTCTTTCTGTTGTGGGAGTTTAGCAGATGTTAGTAAATTTTTGAGAGTTTGGTTGTCTCTTGCTCTTAATAATTCGACTGTTTTCTAAAACTCTATTCATACGATTATCTTTATTCAAAAGAGGTAAAATCATACGCTTCATTATTCCTGGAATTAAAAGTAGAAACAAACGGAATGACACTTTCCTCAGTTCTGCTTTTTATTTGTAGTAACTCTGTAATACTAATTGATTTGGCCTTTTCAATTCCGTTCATGATCAAAGTAGAAGGATAATTCCGGTTTTTTTTAGAAATACATATAGATGTAACTCATGCCACTAAGTAAAATGGTGAAGATCCCAGGTCATAATGGGTTGTCGTTTGGGAGTATGTACCAAAAATAGAAAATTAAAATCTATTAAAGCGCAATAAAAACATATTGGATCCAAGAAAACGAGTTTAACCCCAACGCAATTTTTGCGCCTGTCCCAAGTCAGGAATATGTTGGTCATTAGCTTGTCCTTATCTTCTTATAAAATTTTAGTTACTTGATATTCAGGTTAGTTGCCACTGATTTATTCACCTTTTAAAATTTTTTTTTGGCTTGCTATATGGTGTGAGGTTCCTCATTGTGTTGAAGACGTACGGTAAATCCTGGATGCTTTATTTGTTGGCGTTTTAACCTGGAGATGGAATGTTGTCTCCTTGACCTTTACCCCATTTCCATTCTTTTTCATATTAATCATGTTAAATGCTGAGGGTCTCTACGCCTACAGTTTGAGAGTATTTAGCGTTGAAGGCAACTTAAAATTTCTCAAAAAGCTATTACTTTAAAGAGTCAGTGAATATTTTTTAACTAAACGTAACAAAGTCTTGAGAAATTGACATTTCCCTATTTCTTTTGCTCAGCTAACTGTAACGATATTGAGTTCACCCACCAACTAAGCCCAATGTTAAAGTAAAGGTTATCTGTGACCTTTGACCTCGACGTATTTAAATATAATATGTGTCACTTAAATTCATTGGTATATTGCTTAATTTCTCAAATAGACAGTGCATTACACATGTACAGGCAATTAAGTACCGCAGTCACTGTAAATTTACTTTTTGCACATGTCGATTCCGACAACTTATAAATGTCTCTTCAGTGCAGATAAAATCAAAACACTGTAGACCAAGAAATAAAAAGATTTATAAAAGCTGATAGAGAACCAAAAATTCAAAAGGATCTAAACTGAAAACCAAAATCAGCTAAGGACTGAGCTTTGCGCGAAGGAGATACTCCTTAGTTTTTAACGAGAATTTTCTAATTAAGATATTGCAAGTTTCCAAAATAAATCTGTTTTGGACCAGCGCCGAAGTACTGGAATACTGGGTTGGTGAATACCCCGATGACTAACAGCATCGACCCAGTGGTAACAAACAATTAAGTGCCAAAGTGACTAAATTTAATTTCTACTCATGGCCATTTCGACAACTTATATGTCTTTTCAGTACCGATAAAATCAAAAAATTGGAAATTAAGACAGAAGATGTATAAAGAAGTAGAGAACAAATAATCAAAAGGATCTAAATTGAAAGCCAAAATCAAATAAGGACAGAGCTTTGCACGAGGAAGATACTCCTTTGTTTTTTACAAAATTGTCTTGGATTTCGATATTGCATATTTCCAAATAAATCGGTTTTCGGGCCAGTGCCTAAGTACTGGAATACTGGGTCCGTGAAAACTCCCGGGCACTAACAGTCCACCAGCAATGGCATCGACCCAGTGGTAACAAACAATAAAGTACCAATGTGACTTTAAATTTACTTTCTGCAAATTGTCATTTTGACTCTTATGTCTCTTCAGCGCAGAAAAAATCAAAACATTGGAACTCCATAAATCTAAAGAGGTATAGAGAAATAGTGTGTCACTTTTTGTTAAAAGTCTAACCACGTGAATCTAACAAAGTTGTTTAACTAGATCCTGTAAATTGTCTTGCAGTTATATGTAATACTGAACACTACTTTGTAATATCTGTTTATATATGTTTGTATATATATTTATCTATATTTGTGTATTCCTGTAACGCAGTACTCTGAGGCTGGGTTATAATTTCTAATAAAGTAATAACAACTTTCTCTAATTTCTGTCCTGTTTTCACGTTTTTGAGCGGTTGGAGAAATATGTTGCTCCTCTCTATAGAGAATGTTGTTCTCGGCAAGTGATTGGATGAAATTCAATTATGACGTCAAATATGTTTGCCGTTTTCCGACTTTACCATTGTGACGTCATGAAAAAAGGCGACAATGTCTGATGACGTCACTTCCAAAGAACACATTTATTTCGGATCATCAGAAAAAGGGGGTCATGTTTTTGTCAAAAATCTCCTTGAAATCATTAGAGAAATAAAATCCACAACCGTATCTCGTGGGAAACGACATTTCTACACTCTCGATAGTTAAATTTTCAAATATTTTAAACGCTCGGCAAGCCTCGCGTTTAAAATATTTGAAAATTTAACTATCTCTAGTGTAGAAATGTCTTTTCTCACTCGATACGATTGTGGATTCTATATATAACAACTAATCCAAAGGGATCTAAATTGAAAGCAAAAATCAGAGATAATTATATACATAAATACCTAAATATGAGTTAATATGACAATAGAAACAACAATGACAATTAATAATTCGTAAAGGTTCCGCGGAACTTGGTGTCTCACCTGCTCACTTCGCTTTCATTATAATTTGGCTATATTACGATGTTGTTACTAAGAATTCTAAGAAATAACTGGTCTTTGAGAGTATCAGGAAATTTCCCAAAATTGGAACGCTACATTTTTGAAATCTAATCAAGGGCAATATTAGTTTTGACAAAAATTCATCCAAAAAGCATGGTTCAAAAAATTGCTTGTCTTTGACTCAGTTTGGGAGTATCAGGAAATTTACCAAAATTGGAATCCAAATTTTTGAAATCTAAGCATTGAAATTTTTTGTTTTCACTAAAATTCATTCAAAAAGAATTGTTGCTAACAAGAATTCCCAAAAATTGCTTGTCTTTGAGAGTTGCAGGAAATTTACCGAAATTGGAACCATACTTTTTATTCTTCAGTTTCAGAATTATGTTTAGTATGATAAATTGCAAAAAATATTTGATTAAATGCGAAAATTTCAAAAATTATTAGGTCTTGGACATTTTCAGGAAATTTACCAAAGTTGGAACCGGAATAAAATATCTATAGACTATATGCAACAATTCTACATCAAAATTAAATTTCCTAAGTTCCAATTTGTTGAAGCATTGTTGATGTTATGGAAAAAGTTGAAATTTAGTCAAATTCATTGATGCGGAAAAAATAGGCCATGGTGACATAATTCTGGTATGGATGTTGGTTACTACTAAAGATGTAACCACTTACCAATCCTCATCCCCCTATGGCATGTAGGTGCTGAGATATAGTGGAAACAAAAAAAAATTGATTGAAAAAACTAAGTCCAACAAATGGCAAAATACGGGAAAATTGGATTTTTTTTTTCAAATATATACTTGGGATTCAATAATGAAGTTGTACTGAATATAGTGTCAAAAATTCATTGATATTGAGCAAGATTTCAAAAAGTTATTGAAGTTCAAAAAAAGTTTAACATTTGGGTTAACCAAATGTTGACGACGGCGCTGACGCCGACGACGGAATCTATGGTCGCTATGTCTCGCCTTCGCGACATTCGTCGCAGGCGAGACAAAAACAAGTACTATCTTTAAAAAAGATAGTCGACGCACTAAAATAGGTGTGTTTTCTTTGTTCTTCAAAACATTGTATGAAGCAATGCAACAATCAGAACGTACATGTAATTTTGTTTGAACTTGACATTTAATGTGACAATTATATTACTCCTTTAAAAAAAACTTGAACAGTACAAAGCATTTACAACTCTGTTATTTCCTATCATAACCTTACAATTAGAGACCCGGCGTGCTCGTCTGTATGTATGTATGACGACGGACGTCATTCTATTGCAGTGACATTTAAAAAACTCATTTATCACAATCTCTTTTCAAAAATATTAATTTCGCAGGCATCTCTTCTCATAAATATCACTGTCGCAGGCAGATATACATATATCTTGTTTTCTTAAAGGGACAGTGTATTCTCTTTCGCTTGGGCGATTTTGATAACAATTTTTTTGTTGCAAATGCAAATAAATAATTTAGTTTGGGCATTTGGTGAAAGTAAATAATTTGTTCGATATTTTCGTGAAAATATCTGAAAAAAAAATTCTAGGGAAAATCGCCTAACCCTCCCTCTGAATATCAAATGGTCGTCCCCTAACTCATCATATTAATTTTAAAGTGCGCATTCGAGATTGGGAATATGACCGCTGTCCCATATCGCTCTGCGTTTTAGCAGGTGTGCTCTTGCCCAATGAACCCCCTTTCTAATCTCTCCCCTAAATGCATGCTTCAGACTTTTGATTGATAAACTTAGTATTTAGTACATGTATGCATGTTTCAGTGGTGACTTTTTAAGATAACACTGGAAGGTTTCAGTAAAATCAACAGACGCATTTCCTTTGTTGTTCCTTTGTCACAAAAAATATTAAAAAAAAATATAGTAAAATCCTGCAAATGACACTTAAATTCCCCCAAAACAGAAAACATATCGTAGCCTAAATTTCTTAGACATAAATGAAAACCAAACTATTTTGAAAGTTGGTACCTAAGATAAAGTAATAGCAATATGTATACATAATAAAATACAAAAAAAAACAAAAACAAAAAACAAAAACAAAAACGAAAAAAAATGAAAAAAAAAAAAAAANAAAAAAAAAAAAAAAAAAAAAAAAAAAAAAAAAACAAAAACAGAATAAAGCAAAAAAAATCTAACCCCGGATCTAACCGATGAAAAAACCTTGATATGACCTGTTAAAAATAAAACGTATTTAGTTTGAAAGGGAAAATCTGTTAAAAATATACAAAACGCACTGACTATTCAATTTGGACACACCCGCTTTGTGAATTTTAATTTTATCGGAACCTATTTACCTGATATAAAGCAACAATTTAAATGAATGGGGTATTTATAACAATTTTGTCAGTCCTTTTGCTTTGTGTTTCGAATTTTCTTAGAATTTTTAAAGCAGAATATTCTTTTGATAATCTATTTATAGTTACCTGAGAAAACAATGTACATTTTTTGTGTATCATGATCGAGCCTTGTATTAATCATACACACTTTAATTGTTTTCCTGATAGAACAAATTTTAATTGGTTTTTCTCATTTATGACTCTAGTAGGTTCGTACATGAAATTTAGGGAAAATGTTGGAAAATACAACATCAATTTAATATTTTTGTCGCTTGACCCACATTACCGGACAATCTGTGGGAAACTGATGAATAGTTTGATAACATGCTCTTTTATCGATAAAGGAAAGTACACTTTATTTATTATGATGTGATTATTCCTCATACATCGCAAATTTACAAAATTATTTCCCGACCGTCCAGGAATTAATGCAACTTTTTATTCCCCTTACATCTTACGACATCGCCCCTTTACGGAACCTCAATTTGTTGTACCGTAAGATGTTTTTATCCAATCAGAGTGAAGATATTTGGTCATGGGACTCTGTTACCAAGGTTTCAGCATCATAAAGTTCAAAGGTTAAAAAGCGAGCATAGTACCGACTGCGTCGGAAAAAACACAAGAAAATTATTGACGCAAGCGTCAAATTATAGGCCGCCTAATATTGAAATTTCAAAAGTGTTGCATATTTCATGGGAGTTTGCAATATTTAGATTGTGAAGCAATTGTGTACAAAATAGATATTTAACCCCGCTGCACCAGGTTTGCGCCTGTCCTAGTCAGGAAATTTATTAAGCTTTTGTGTGTCTTGTCTGTTTTCTAGTTTGTTCACTTTATGTCTATGGGAGTCTAGGATGATGTTTATTTCGCTGAACTTGATTACTCTTTATTCAGGGGCCAACTCCGACCTGCCGTTGGGTGCGGGGTTTCCTCACCGTTCATTGAAGATCTTATGGTGCCTTTGAGTTGTTATTACTCCCCTTTGGGTCGTTGTCTCCTTGACACATTCCCCGTTTCCCTTTTTTTCCTATGTATGTTCTTAAGTGAGAGCAGAACTCAAAACATAAAAGCTGACAGTGTCAATGCCTGTGAATGATGAAAAGCAAGCCCTATGTCTTGTTGCCTTTGACATTTGTTGCATATAAGGGTACCTTCAAACGCTTATATGATTACAAGTTAAGCTTTTTAAAAAAGCTTCCCGGTTTATAGCCATCAATACATTTATTGGGCATATATATGTGTGTAACAAAGAATTAAATAACTGGAATGATTGTTCAATCTGGGGTAAAATGTACTACATCCTGCTAAGCTGTACTGTATTGTCTACATTTATTGGCAAATATATACACACAGTTAGTTTTACAAATATACTGGCATCCCTAGGAGCAACGAATCCATTCCCGTGTGTATGGATACATTTATAAATTGTAAAAAATGCTTTATATCAAAATATTAAATTTCAACCTGTTAAACGATATTTTATGAAAGATTCAAACAATCTTTGGTTTAAAGCTGCGACAAAACAGTTTCATTAGTGTTCGGGGCCGTAGATATAAAAGTATGCACATTTCCCATATCGGAAACCCTCAGGATAGATAATAATACCAGAGAAAATCTGCTGATCGGATCAGATTCCGACCTTTTTAAAATAACGTTTGACGGATTCCTAAAGCTACCGTGGCAACCGGGAATAGAGAAATGATTGCCTTTCCCTATACCAGTTGACTCCAATATAGCTAGTTTGGGTATTTGTCGTCCCTTACTTGTCCACGGTTGTATTTCGCAAACTGATTACATTGAAGGCAATGGCAATGTAAACATATATGAGGCAATCAGTTCATAGTTAAATTCAAGTTTTTCCAATGTCTCCTCGAATGCGTAATATCGATGTGCAAATCAGCGGGATTACGGGGACGACGCACATCATTTAGCACCAGTATTACGCGGAAACTTCTGACCAATGAGCAAGCTTTGTTTTCGTTTCTGCAGACATGCTTGCAGCAAACCATTCTAGAACCCGATTTCCATGGAAACCGGGAATGAATAAATCCGCGGGAAATGTGTGGAACGAATTCACGCTATAAATTAAAGACCCGTTAGGCGATAGAAAATCACTTTGTTTTGATAATCTACGTGTATTTATTGTACATGTGTTTACACTATGTATATATTATCACAATGTTTATTTTGAATCGATAATAAAGATGGAATTAAACTTAATTATAAATTGCAACATGGTGACTACATTAAAGGAGTTTATTATTTCAAGCATGCCTTTTCAACTCCTTCCAGGCATCCAATTAAATCTCGATCTAAATTTGCTTCAAAACATCCATTTATCTATGACAACCATTTTTTTTAACTGAAAACTTCAGGTATATGATGATGAAAGACATTAAAATTGAGTTTAAAAAAATTTGAAAGTTTGAAACATCAAAATCATTATTTTTTTAGACTTGTAATTTTTTTTACATGTACCATCAACTATATTCATTCCGCGGTAAATCATGTCATTCGTACAAATCCTATATCAAATAACGGACCGCCTCGTGGAGGCCCGTAATGAATCCAAGTGTTACAGGGCACTGACTACCCAGATACTATAGACATGCACTTCCACAGCGGCCTCGTTCCTTGCATATGAGTAGTTCTATAATTGATAAACTTTCAGAAAAAATGATGAAATTAAGTGTACAGTATAATAATAACAGAGCTATTAACGAAAGAGATACTCTTTAGTTTTTAGCAACTTTTTTCTCTAAAATTTCGGTATTGCGAGTTTCCAAATATATTTTGCAATATTAAAAGGAAACTACTATTGTCTTATATTGTAGATCGGCCAGGAAGTACACCTTTCTATTTTGGAACAACAAATCTGCGGTGTATTAAGAAAGGAGGGAAAAAAGGAAAAAAACGAGGCGCGTCACCTTCACGACCAACCTGGAAGTTGTCACATAGGTGGATACAGTATGGTAGTTATTTCTTTGAGAGACTGGGCAATGGAGATGTTTATCGTTATGGATCCCCAGTTGACGCACATAGGTGTTCCACAAGGCGTGAAGGCCGACCAGCGGGATACAGTAAACTTAGTGTAAACTGCATCAAACGATGTACTAGAAGGTACAGACAACGATATGGGAGATACCGCTTGCTCAGCAACAACTGTCATCATTTTGCAAACAGAATATCTCATATTTTGTGTAGCTACAGTACCTGTCCTTCGTGGTGTTGAAATTTCGCAAAAAGGCAACGACAATTATTATCATCTCAATAAAGAGTTTGTTCATAATTCCGTCAGTTGTATTATTTCAAATAATGATATGAATAACGAGGGGGTGATTGGTGTCCTCATCTATTAAAATTATAAGTAAAAATGCATGACCCAATGAGATTTCATTACTAAAATTCGTAGTTGTTTTTTTTTTTTTTTTTTTTTTTTTTTTTTTTGCATTACCGTGACATGAAAAAAAATGATCACAAAGAAAATAACTGAAATAATCAGCCCATAAAAGAGACCAAAATGACTTAAAACAATAAACACTACACGACAATGTATTTCAGTTGCATTTGTGAATGAGGCCATACCCTAATCAATAAAAGATTAGATGTACTTCGTCTTGTAATTACCAAGAGGCCTTTGGCAATTAGTATCTTGCAGATTCATACTCCAAAGCAAGATGAAATTTGATTACTTCAAACCCACAATTCAAATAAGCTTTCTTTATTTTTTTTCGTTCAAATGTAATTGTTATTTCGCGCAAGTACAGGAAAATCATTAAAATTATATGGTGTAATTGGTTTTCCTTAATTGTGCCAATCTTAGCACAAGTTCTAGTGTCTGTATTGGTGAGTAAAGGCGAATATCTACGATCTGAGTTTACATGTGTAATTTAATAATCTTCAAAATACAAACATAGGGGAACGTTTGCGAAAAGAATGATGATTGTTTAGGGTATATTGGGATACAGGATATTTACTTCTTTTGTTAATTGGATATGGGATATTGGGGACAAAATATACTGGGATATGGGATATTTTGACTATGGAAAGCGGGGTATTTCAATAATTAATGGGATATTTTCAATTTTCAAAAAGATATTTTCGTCCAGACTTACTGGGATATGGGATATTGGGATCCTCCCTAAACAAGCATCAAGAAGGTACTCTCAAACTGAGAACTAAACCGGTAGTCTAAAAATGAATAATCCAAGGACAATGACAGGATTGGAAACACCAAGAAACAAAGACATATTATACGGAAAGGAAAAGAAAAGAAAAATGATGACACACATGCAAAATGAAAAAAAGACCTAATCAAAGCTATTGGTGAGATCAGGTGCATCTCCTGCTTCTTACAAGACAACCGCCGTGTTGAACATGTCAAATCGGTAGTAAAGTCCAATTCGGTGTGGTAACACCAATCTTAAACTTTTAAACGAAAGATCGGTTGTCATCTAGGAAACAGATATACCTTAGTGGTCCACAAGATCTTGGTATCGACTGTTAAACTTCTGCAGTGATGAATTCTAGCTTATGGCTAATTTACTCTTGTTTATAGCTATTTGTAAGCAACCGAGCTACGTAGTAACGAAAATGTCAAAGATTTTTACCTGTATTCTACAAACTTCCAAACAAAGGCTTAGTGCTGAAATATATATATTTTTTTCAATTTCTTTTTTATACTTTTATAACCTCACCTGGCCTAAAAGGCCAAGTGAGCTATTGCTATCACTTGGCGTCCGTCAATGTCTGTCCGTCTTTCGTCTTCCGTCGTAAACTTTTTCAAATATCTTCTTCTCTGAAAATAGTGGGCCAATTTCAACAAAACTTACCCTGATTCATTATCAATGGATCTACATTCAATATTGTGTCCGAGGAATCCGAGGTCCATACAACATGGCTGCTGTTACTGAAAATATAACATAGGGGTGAATTGCTTTTTTGTTTTGGCAAATAACTCAAAAACCTGTTTACAAATATCAAAATTCTGACATGGGGATAAAAATGACCATCATGAAATAACTGCAATTTTGAAAAATATCAGAAAACCCGTCTTGGAGCTATTGCCCTTTTTTGGTAAAATTTTAGACATCAACTTTAAGTTGCAAGAATGTTCACCTATCAAGATCTACCCACCTAGAAATTTTAAAGAAATCTAAATACCTCTATTGGAGTTAATGTCCTTTATAAGTCATTTTTTTCTTGTACGTTTCTACGTTTTGCATTATATTTCAAAAACGCTTTGAGCAACAGGTTAAGATTTAATGCAAACTTGATCAGTATGTCAAGGACTACATTATCCCCATGATGGAAGTAGCCGACCTAATCCAAGATGGCTGCCGGCGGGGAACTTATTTTAACATTGGACCTTATGGAAAAACACATTCAAACAACTTATCCGGCAAGTCCCCATCAGATCCTAGATGGCCACCATAAGGGAACAAAGTTTAATATTGGACCTACTGGAAAACAAATTCAAAGATCTCCTCTGAGACTACTTGGTCAATTGCAACCCTACATAATTACAATTTTTCTTAGTTGCTCCCCTTTAAGAATTGGTCAGACAAGTCCCTATCAGATCCAAGATGGCCGCCAGCGGGAACATAGTTTAACATTGAAACGTATAAGAAGAAACATTCAAATTCTTTGAAATTACTTGGTTAATTGGAATTAAACTTGGCCAAAATAGTCCTTGAGTGGTCCTCTTTTTAAAAATACGTCGGACAAGTCTACAATCCAAGATGGCTGCCACCGCGGAACTTAGTTTAAAATTGGACCCGATGAGAAACACATTAAAAGATCGTTGCCTCTGATACTACTTGGCTATTTGAACCAAACCTATTCTCATCTGTCCTTCATTGGTTGTCCCCATCACATCCAAGACGGTCGCCAGCAGGGAACATTGGATCCTATGGGAAAACACATTCAAAGATCTCCTCTGAGACAACATTGAAAATTGGGATCATACCTGGTCACAATTGTCATTAGTTGGTTCACTTTGAAAATGTGTCTGGCAAGTCCCCATCAGATCCAAGAAGGCCACCAGAGTTTAACATAATTTAATATTGGACCCTATGGGAAAACAAATTCAAAGAACTTCTTTGAGACAACTCGGCTAATTGGAACCATACTTGGTCACAACTGTCCTTCGTTGGTCTCCTTTGAAAAATGGTCCGCCAAGTCCCCATCAGATCCAAGATGGCCACAAGCGGGAACATAGTTTATCACAGGAACATTTGGAAAACACATTCAAAGACCTTCTTCTCTGAAACTACTTTGTTAACTGGAATCAAACAGGGTCAAAATAGTCTTTAGATTATCCCATTTAAAAATATGTCTGACAAGTCTACAATTCAAGATCGCTACCAGCGGGGAACTTGGCTTAACATTGGACCCTAGGCGAGAACACATTCAAAGATCGTCTCCTCTGAAACTACTTGTCTTATTGGAACCAAACCTAGTCACATCTGTCCTTCATTGGCTGTCTTTGAAAAAAAATATCTGGCAAGTCCTCGTCATATCCAAGATTGCTGCCATTGGGAAACTTAGATTAAACATCTCCTATGAAACGTATTGCCCTATTGAAATCAAACTTGGTCACAATGGTCCTTTGATAGCCTGGTTTGAATAAATGTGTCCAGTAAGTTCACATTAGTTCCAAGATGGCTGCCAATGAGAAGCATAGTTTTACATAGGACCCTATGGGAAATGCATACGGAGATCATCTCTTCTGACATATTGGACCATATTCCATGACAAAATCATACCCTTTATCATTGAGGTTATTTGTACTGTCTATTCCAGCTGTAGACCAGGTGAGCTACAGGCTGTTGAGAGCCTTCAGCTTGTTGTTCAATGTAACCTTTTGTTTTTTTTATATCGACCCTTTTTAACAGTTCATTTATCCATATTTCTCTATATTTCCGCAGTTCCAAAGTAAGTGACTTACCACAAATAACAAAGTGCCGAAGTTACTATGAATTACGTTTCTTCAGTGATCTGCACTGAAGAGAACTAAGTTGTAGAAATGACCAATTAACAGTTACTTTGGTATTTTGTTATTTGTTACCATGGGGTCGATGCCACTGCTGGTGGACTGTTAGTCCCCTAGGCATTCACTAACCCCGTAGTCCAGTACTTCGATCGGTGCTGCCCAAAAAGCCGAATTTATTTGGAAACCTACAAAATCTAAATTAGAAATTTTGTTCAAAACTAAGTAGCATCTCCTTCATGCAAAGCTCTGTACTTAGCTGATTTTGGCTTTCAATTTAGGTTCTTTTGATTATTTGTTCTCTATCAGCCTTTATCCATTTTTCGATTTCTGGATTTCCAATGTTTTGTTTTTATCTTCACTGAAGAGACATAAGTTGTCGGAATGGCCATATGTAGAAAGAAAATTAACAGTAACTTTAGCATTTTGTTATTTATACATATGAAAAAGATTCACCTTTGTGGGTTTAACGGCCAATTAAAAAACATATGGAATTTATATTATTTAGGAATGATGACTAAACATATGACAATTTTCTAGTCTTCTATTTAAAAAAAAGAAAATATGCTTAGCAAAATACACCAACCATTCAAAACATGTTTGAGTCTCAAACATTTCATTTAATTCTATTTCACCAGTGTAATTTTGTTCTTTAATAACCATTGCTTTTCTCCAGATTTGATGATTTTATCACATTTTCAACGAAGGACATTGCGATAAGTTTTGAGAACTTGTTTATAATTCTACTAGTCAAGAATGTTTTTATATAGGAATACTATATAGTATAGTACAGTGACAATAAATCCTTGATTTCACAAATCCTAGTTTTCACCAAAGGTTATATTTTAACTAAAAATATGGACAGACCACGTTATAAGTGCTAAAATCAAGTAGTAGAATTGATTTGAGCACAGGTACAATATCTTTGACATTTTAGTCACTTCGTAGTAAAGGAAACTCCTGACTTCTTAAATATAACAATATAAAAACAGTGAATGATACCTCTTTTCCTTTTGTTTGTCGATGTAAAATACTGGATGGTATATATTATTGTTGGAAAATGTTATAATGCTGGCTTTTGTCTGCAGGACAACTCATTCAACAGATATATATCGGTTCGTGAATGTAAATATGTTTTTATTTATGTTCTGGTTTACATTAGATAAAATTTTATTTTCTGCATTTCTTTGAAGTGTATGACCGATGCAAGATCCATGAACCACAACGGTTTCTTCCGAAAAACCAGCCGTTATGTTAGAAATAAAATTTCTTAAATGTTTGACAAAGGTTGTCGAAATGCGCATATACGAAAACTTATCATAGTAACTTCGGTATTTTGTTTTTTGATTAAAATGAAAATATTACGCATTGTTTCTAAGAAGTATGTGGTCTTTTGAATTTCATAAAATTGACAAAACTTTGAATAAAAAATCTTTTAAAATCAATCAGTGATAATGTTTGTGATAACTGAATAGAAGTAGAAAAAATATTTTTGATAGTTAATATTCAAAAATAAATAAATAATAAAAAAAAATGTCAATAAATAGATGAATTAATAATAATAGTTATTATTTATCTAAAAGCTACAAATATAAAATTTTATTTCACTGTTTTCTAATGTTGATAGACTTCAATGTACCAACTAAGTGTAAAAAAAATACATCTGGTCAGTATCAAAAAGAATGATAATAATTTTAAAGTGAAAGTTGATTAATGCCCGCCACCTCAGATAAATAAGTTTTATCTTAATATTATTCATTATCGCTCCAGTAACGCAGTTTGACTGCGTCCGAGCACTATATTTCGCGCGTGAATTCGAGACCTTCGTAACAGGACCAGGAAGGAGCACTGTCGTCTCTGGGGACAGAAACAGAAATAAAAACTGGTACCAGATTATACTCATGTCGAGTTCACCGTCATTTGCTCATTGTGGGGTTTCTGTCAAAACAGGCACTTTGAGTTAAAATATAATCGTATCGGTAACTTTAAAGATCCGTGGTATGCTTGTGTACCCTAGGGCACGGGTTGTTTGTTGATTAATAAAATCTTAAATCTTAACAGTAAGGATCCCCTACTGATGTATAGACAAATAATGCTTAAATTCTGGAAGCCATGTTCTTCTGTAAAAACACAATGTTGCGTGAAGCTGAACTATTGTAAGCTGATATATTATTCCAGCTTATTTGCCTCTTTCAAACAACGGCAGCAGAATACCGAAGGAACAAAGGAGCTTTATTTACAAAAATCGAAGTCCAAAGACATGGCCAAAACGAGAACATAGAAAAGATTGACGTAGGACAGATTCAAATCACAGAAATAAAAATCACTACTTTCAAAACCAAGGCACTAACAGTGTGAACCCCCGTGAAACTGAGAGTGACATCAGGTGCTCCAGAAGGGTAAGCATGCCCTGCTCTGTCAACGGCACCCGTCACACTGTAAGTCAATCTTTGAAAATGTCAAATCCGGGAAGACGTGAATCAAGCTGAAAATGTCCGCTTACATTTGGGACACTACTACGTCATATCTTTCACTGATGTAGGGGTGACGGCCATAAAATTTCTTGAGGGATGAAATTAACAAAGGTGGAACAAATCCGTGACTAGGCAGCTTTTGGGACAGAGTTTTTGCTCTATTCAAAAAATCACTGTACAAACTACGACAGTAACAAATCAACTGTGAGATTTACACTCCCTAGGCTGGAGAGGTAGGTATATTACTGCTTAGAAAGGGAAAACTCATAATTATGAAGCTAAAATCACGCTTGCAATATACATGTAACTTAGATTTCAAACGTCCATCTTCGTCAATATACAAAAAAAGATCCAAGTACGAAGCTGAAGTAGGTGTATCAGTAGTTTCTTTAATTTCAAGCTCATTTGGATAGATCTGAGGAAAATATTCCTTCAAATTTGGATTATTAAGAGAAACGACATCGTCTATGTAGCGGAAGCTGAAATTAAAGGACTGGGGTAAGTGTTTTTGTTTTCTTTGTGTAAGGCCTTGTAAAAAGTTGGCATCGTACGAGTAAAGAAAAAGGTCAGCTAAAAGTGGCGCACAGTTAGTTCCCATATTGTCTGCTGAAAACACGACCTCCGGTTCGACAACAACGTAATAAAACTCAAAGCTTTGCTTTACTACTTTTTTTATTTGAGATTTCATTGTAGCTATAACGTTTCTGGTGTCTGAAAACAAAACAACCAGAGAATTAAAACTCGGTAAATATTTGTAAAGGAGTTTCCGCCGTGACGTCACAAGCTTGAAAAATTACCTTTGGTTGGCAAGAAATCGTAGTCACTGATTAGGGTCATAAAAATGTCATTTTCAATTAATTGGTGAGAATTTGTTATTTAAGATAAATGGATAATTTGTTTTGAAATCAATTATGGAATGTTTACACTTTTACAGGATGTATCAATTTTCAGCCTTTTATTTTAAATATATATAGAATTAGCGTATTTTGTAAACCATATAATTTTTCGAAACTTTCACATTTTTGAAATTCACATAAAAAAAATATGTCAATTTTTATTAAAAAGTAAGTTGGTAGAAAAAATATGAATATCTCAAAGTTTAACATGCATTTTACAGATCCAAAATGGTGCATATAATAAAAAAATTATCAAAGATTAAGAATTCTATCCCAATGCTACATAGTGATAATTCCTCGGCTTTGCCAACCAAAAATGCTAATTAGCATATGTAAATTAGATTTTTTGACGTCACTAATTGGATCCGCAGAAACTCCTATACACAGAAAAACAAATACCAAAGCAACAAGGCATCAGGTTAATAATAAAAATAAGTGATGAGAAAAACAAAAACAAACAAAAAAAAATGCAATGAAGGAACAACGGAACAAAAAATGGAAAGTGATGGACATGAAAAACATAAGAATAAAAAAAAAGCTACAACTGAGCAAAAGAAATAATATTTGGATTTAAAATCGCAAAGCCGAAACTAAACTAATGTAACAATACAACAGAGAAAAAAAGAAACAGTACTGGATATGAAAAACGCAAAACTGAAATTAAACTTATATATATAAATGTAACAACAGAACAAAACAGAAACAGTACTGGACACGAAAAGCGCAAAACTGCAACTAAGCATTACAAGCCCCTTTCAAAAATAATTGGGCAGGGATTCTCCTTATTAACTAGTGTTTACATATTTCTGAAAACAAATTATATAATTTAGCAGAATACTCTTTTTCTAAAATTACAGTTTTCTGTACCGAAAGCTCTACCAGCCACTATAACAGAACACAATTCAAAAACATTTTGGGCAGGGGTTCTCCTTAGAATCATGATATTTAAGGTAATACATACTGCTGCAATTAAAACATTCAGAGTCTGTAAGCAGGGGTTCCTCTGTTATTTTGTATACATATTGCCGATACCAAAAATAAAATATCTAGAAGAATACTTTTTTTCTAAAATTTCAGTTTTCAGTTTTCTGGTTTAGTTTCCATGGCAACTGAGAGCTCCAACATCCATTACAGCCCATATCAGACCACCATTCAAATAAAAATTTGGACAGGGGTTCCCCTTAAATTAATAGGTCCAAGGTAAAAACTATGTTCTCCACTGTCAGCCTTCCGTACGGACCTGCCAAATACCCTTTATCGGACCACTGTGACTAGGTTTGGATCTAATTTGACTAGTTGTTTCTGAGAAGAAGATCTATGAATGTCTTTTCCATAGGGTTCAATGTTAAAACTATGTTCGCTGCTGACAGCCATCTTGGATGAGGTACGGACCTGCCAGATACCATTCATCAAAGGGACCTTTCAAAGGTTCATTGTGACTAAGTATGGTTCTAATTTGGACTAGTAGTTTCTGAGAAAAAAGATCTTTGAAATTAACAATGAAGGGATATCGAGTAAATGCAAATGAGACAAAGTCTCTTCAAATACATGTTAATAATAAGCAATGGAACAACGCTTTTATTGTTGTTCTTCAGCTTAAAGTCACCATGAGGCCTTTAACAATGAGCTTTACCCATACCTCATTGCAAGTGCAAGACGGCCCCTAGCACCGGTTGGAGCGGAATTCATTGTTAATTGTTGAGCAACGCTACATCCATGCTTTTTTACCTAATGGTCCATGGATGCGGGATCGTCAACAAACATAAACTTAACTGGCAAAGTGTTCTTTCAATCGCTGTCATCCATTGCCCGACAAAAAGACGATAGAAGACGATCACAACATTTAAACAACCACAGGGCACTCATCGAACCAATGGTAAGAAAACTTAAAACATAATAAAATCATGAGATGTGGGCACAATAGACGGGTGGTCAGAATAACAATTTTAGATTATAAATAATAAAAAAGCCAAAATTTGAAAGTGTGATAGCCACTGGTCGTAGTCTTTGATGAGGTACGGACCTGCGGATACCTTTTTTGGACAGTTTTGGCTAAGTTTGGTTTTAATTGGACTAGTAGTTTCTGAGATGTATTTTCCATACGGTCCAATGTCATAAATTTGTTTTCCGCTGGCGACTATCTTTGGATGAGGTACGCCCCTGCCGTATATCTTTTTGAAGGGATCATCTTAGGACAATTGTGGCCTAATTTGGTTTTAATTGGACTAGTAGTTTCTGAGAAGAAGATCTTTGAATTTATTTTCAATTTGGGTCTAATGTAAAAACTTATGTTCCCCGCTGGTAGCCATCTTGGATGAGGTACACAACTGCCGGATACCTTTTTTTGAAGAGACCATCTAAGGATCACTCAGACTAAGTTTAGCTCTAATTGGACTAGTCGTTTATGAGAAGATCTTTGAATGTCTTTTCAAAAGGGTACTATGTTAAGACTATGTTCCCGCTGGCGGCCATTTTGGATGAGGTACGGACTTGCAGGACACCTTTTTAGAAGGGACCATCTAAGGACCATTGTGACAAAGTTTGGTTTTAATTGGATGGGTAGTTTTTGAGAAGATCTATGAATGTCTTTTCCAAAGGATCCAGTGTTAAAACTTTGTCCCCACTGGCGGTCATTTTGGATGAGGTGCGGACCTGCCGGATACCTTTTTAGATGGGACCATGTAAGGACCATTATGGCTATCTTTGGTCTTAATTTGACTGGTAGTTTCTGAGAAGATCTTTGAAAGCATTTTCCATAGGGTCCAATGTCCGCTGACGGCCATCTTGGATGAGATACGGACCTGTCGGATCCCTTTTTTGTAATGGACCATCTTAGGACCATTATGACTAAGTTTGGCTATAATTAGACTGGTAGTTTCTGAGAAAATCTTTGAATGTCTTTTCCAAAGGGTCCAATGTTAAAACTTTGTTCCCCGCTGGCGGCCATTTTGGATGAGGTATGGACCTGTCAGATACCTTTTTAGATGGGCCATCTAAGGACCATTGTGGCTAAGTTTAGTTTTAATTGGACAAGTAGTTTCTGAGAAGATCTTTGAATGTATTTTCCATAGGGTCAAATGTTATAACTACGTTCCCCGCTGGTGACCATCTTGAATGAGTTACGTACCTGCCGGATATAAAGGGACCATCTAAGGACCATTGTGATTAATTTAGATTATAACTTGACAGGTAGTTTCTTCAGGAAGATCTTTTTATTTCTTTTCCATAAGGTCCACTGTGAAAGCTATATTCCCCGCTGGCGGCCATTTTGGATGAGGTTAGGCCCTGTTGGATACCTTTTTTGAATGGGACCATCTAAGAACCATTGTGGCTAAGTTTGGTTTTAATTGGAATAGTAGTTTCTGAGAAGATCTTTGAATGTCTTTCTTATAGGGTCCAATGTAGGACCTGCCAGAAGCAATTTTAAAGGGGCCCACCCAAGAACTTTTGCGACCTATTGCAAATTGGCTCAGTGGTTTCAGAGGAGACGATCTTTGAATGAAAAGCTTACGACGGACGGACGACTGACGCCAGACCAAAAGTGATGGCAAAAGCTCATACTGGCATAGCCTGGCGAGCTAAAAAGAAACAGTACTGGTATGAAAAATGCAAAACTGACACTTAGCTACTGAACCAACAGAACAAAAACGAAACAGTGCTGAATATGAAAAGTGCAAAACTGAAACTTAGCCTCTGCAACAACAGAACAAAAACGAAACAGTACTGGATATGAAAAACGCAAAACTGAAAATAAACTACTGTAACAACAGAACAAAAAAAAACAGTTCTGAATATGAAAGACGCAACACCTTACTTTTCTTCAATATTATTTTACTACATAAAACAGTAAAAATGTTATTTAAGCCTAGCTTGGTACTGTCCTTCCTTATAGCATTTCAACAAATTTCAAAATACAAGAAACGCTTGATTTTATAATATACGAGAATATATAAATAAAACATGACAGGAAGACGAAAATAGTCTTAATGGATTAGTTTGAATCTTTCTGTTTAGCTTATAATAATATTACTCATAACTAGTAACTTTTTGAACTGTTTTATCAATAACAGTTTCATTCCCTTTATGGCTTGTCCAATTGTACTTTCATTTAGCATGTTTTTATTTAAAAAGTGAGGTGGGAAATATTATATTGTGAAAAAAAAATGAAAAATTAGGAAATATCCTTATTATTTCTTGAAGAATAGTCTTTACATGTCTTATTTAATCTTGCTCTACTAAATGCCCATTGTAGTATTAAAAGTGTATTCGTTTTTAAAATATCTGACCAAATATACCCTGCAAGAACTGTCCTGTAAAGATACGATTGCACGGTATTGTATAAACAACATTTGATTTTGATCTCTAGTTTCAAATTTTTTTATATTTAATTGTTCCTGGAAATTTATTTGGTTAGTGACATCTGGAGCGCTACTTTATGATGATGTCTGCAATATTTTGTATTATATATGTTGAAGTTACAGTGAATCAATTAAAATCTCAAAAAAGCAACATGAAAATCGCATTGCTGGTAAGAAAATTTTTATTAATTTATATAATTATTATTAGTACAAGTATTGGGCACAAGACTATAGATAAAAACGTTGACGGACAGCGTAACGGAATAAATAATACTAGAACAGATGGTGAGGATCGGAGAATGATCAAGGTGGAGTAAAGTCGGATAAAAAGTGGGCTTCGGAAAATCCTAAAGTTCCAAATTATGTATTTCAGCAAATTTCCTGTGTGTTCTCTCCCCGTTTACTCAAAAATAGGCTACTTAAGGATTGTCACTCCTCAAGTTTATTATATCAAAGATTTACAATTATTATTTTGATTTGCCAGAATATGGATCATACATCATTTTAAGCAAAAAAATATTGATAGATCCGTGTGGTCGTTTCTGAGATTTAAACGCTTAAAATTTTGGCGGGAAACCAAACTTCTCTAGACTTTTCATTCACTTTGCATTAAGGTAATCAACCTTTGAAATGCGATGGAGGATTGTCAAGAATTTCATCAAATTTTGTCAGAAGTCTATTGAAGATGTGTACTATCATATTTTTAAAACACAAGTGTGCAAAATTTTCTAATGCATCATTATGGATAAAATAAGAGACTTCCGAAAGTCAGAGACAGTTTCAAAAACCTGAGGAGTGACCATCCTGAAACAAGGGAATGTTACCCCAAACTTGAAGTCAACCCTCCAGAAGTTTTTCGGTCGACATCACTATCTTGTGGACCGCAATGAGATATATGTTCCCAGGTGACAACATATCTTTCCCTTTAAAAGCTTAATTGTTGTTTGTGTGTGTGTGTGTCTTCATTTTTCTTTTCTGTGCAGTACTCATGTTGTGTCTCTGTTTCTTTGTTGTTTCTGATGTTGCCATTCTTTTTGGATTATTCGTTTTGGATTGAAGGTTTGTTTCTCACTTACTTCGAATAAACATATTCTCCAGTATTTCGTTCCACTTCTGTCCGTTCTCTTGTGCCTATAGTTTCTGTCAGTTTCATTGTATAGGTCGTCATGTAACATCTGTAATAATTTATCTAATCATAAGAGTTAAAGAGTTCAAAGCTACACTTATATTTAATTAAGTCACTTAATTACATTATACTGTATGTTTGAGCGATGTTTCAAATTAAGATTTTTTTAGGATATTAATTGATTGTTGGTTGATAAAATGATTGATCGATCAATCAATTGGTCTGAAGCATTGAAGCTTCATGTTACTAACTATTTAATACAGGTCAAGTTCAATTCAACATGCGCTTCACAATCACACAAAATCAGCAATGGTTTCCGGTTGATAACTTGAGTTTGATTTGAAGTAAGGTTTTAATACTTTGTGAACACTAAACTAACAAGTTCAAGTCGATTTTTGGACTCACATCTCGAATTTGACGAAAATGGTCATCTCAGTACTAAATTGTACAACAAAAAATTCATTTTCCCTAACATGGACAGTAATATTCCATTTTCTCCTGCTTATGGAGACTTTCTCATTAGACATAGCTATCTCCATTACCCTCTTTTTAATCAAGGCTTCATAAATTTCGTTCTAATACGATATCAGTCCCTTGTGGAAAAATCTGAAGTTTCGGTCCGAACTCTGACTCAAGATTCTTTTTTTACTTAGTACTGGAATGATCATTTCTTTTAACTGTCTACGACCTTTCAATGCCAATGCTCTCGAGTTGCTACCGGACACTACTGCAATGGAATGAGAGGTTGTGCATGCCTTAAAACCGGTTTAACCACCATTTCTGTTAAAATGCCTGTAACAAAACAACAGCAGTAGAATACCGAAGGAACAAGTCAGGACCATTACCGTCGACAACTTTTCGGGTGGTTCCACCTGAATTGTCTTTGTCTTTTTGTCTCATGGACTCATGGCTCTTGACAACTTTGTTCGGTAATTTTGGTATAAGCCCAAAATTAAATGTTATCAGTTTTTGCGTTTGAATAACAAATGAATGCAAAAATATGTAAATTGTAGAGTTTCAAAACGACAATTTGAGTGCTTTGGAGATAAAATTCATTTATTTTATGAACATGTAGCTTATTATAAAATACAGATCAAATTTTATTTTCATCATGATCAGTTTTAGCATTTCATGATATTCATTACCGGTATATGACCACTGGGCCGATGCCTCTACTGGTGGACTGTTAGTCCCCGAGGGTACTGATCAACCCAGGAGCCAGTACTTCGAGGCAGGCCCGAAAACCAACTTTATTTGGACACTTGCAATACTTAAATATAAGGAATTAAAAAAAAAAACTAAGTAGTATCTCCCTCTTGTATAGCTTTGTCCTTAGCTGATTTTAGCTGTTATATTTAGATCCTATTGGTAATTTGCACTATCAGTTTTTACACATTTTTGGTTTATGGCCGTTCAAGTGTTTCATTTGCTCTACACGAAAGAGAATCACGCTTACAAAATAACAGCAAATGTCCCGGTTGTATAAAAAAGAATTTTAAAAAGGTTAGCGACCACAAAATCTAGCAATAATAATTGTAATTCAAAACATAAAAGGAGTCGCAATGCTATTAAGGATTGGAATGGTTTAATACCTTACAAATATTAAACCAGTCAACAATATTTGTATCAGTCTAAAAGACATAGTACAATGTCATTTTATGTTAGAATGTGAAAAAGCTAAAACAGGCAAATCTCTGGAACCCATCGATCATATCCCCTTTCCTCGGTCCGCCTTATCAAATGTTTGAATACACTTTACAGGACTCCTTTAGAAATTAGTCTCAGAGCTTTCAAATGTAAAAATGGGATAACATGAAACATCTACAATGGCTGTAAATTACAATCACATGCCAGAATCTGCCACCGAACTACACAGGAAAAAAGTCAAACGTTAACAACGATAGGAACTCAGGACAGCCGGACTTGGTACCGGCACTAGAAAAAGCCAGCTTTGGGGTTAAACCGGTTTGTTGGCATCCAAACCTCCCCTTTATCTGTCCCGATTCCATAAAGTATAATACACATACGAATATAACCCAATACAGGTAGACTACTAACTCCATGACCACAATCTTGAAAGGAGAGAAAATGACAGTACCTAATTTTGATTGGTGGGTCGAGGGGTGCTCGCCGCTAAACTGCCGGGTAGCTCAAGGAGTCTAGTCTGCTGGTAAAACACTGTCGATGGAAGAAAAATCAAACTCAAGACTTCCCGAAGGGTTTGGTCAAGAATCATCCTCTGCTGGTGGACTGTTAGTCCCCGAGGGTATTCACCAGCCCAGTAGTCAGTACTTCGGTGCTGACCCGAAAGCCGATTTTATTTCGAAACTTACAATATCTAAATTTTTGTAAATTTTGTTGAAAACTAAGGAGTATCTCCCTCATGCAAAGCTCTGTCCTTAGCCTATTTTGGCTATACTTTTAGATCATTTTGGGTATTTCTTCTCTACCAGTTTTTTTAACATATCTGATTTTATGGTCTTCCAAACGTTTAGATTTTATCTGCACTGAAGAGACATAAATTGTCGAAATGCGCATATACAGAAAATAAATTCACAGTAACTTCGGTATTTAGTTATTTATATTAGTAGACATCGGTAGTATCAGTGAGAGGCCAGTATGTGTGTAAAATTTTCGGGTCACTTGATCTCAAGGCTAATTTAGCAGCGTATCTTGTCCATATCCAATCAGTCCGAAAAGTCATTGTGTGAAATTATCTCCCTTCTTAACATGCTAAGTAGGTGGATGTCTACCTGCTTGTAGATTGTGGCATGTGATTGTAGTTCCTGGCCATTGTAGGTGTTTGCTGTTTTCCTGTTTTTGTAATTTCATCTGCCATATTGTGGAAACACTCTGTCTGTAAATTGTGCATAGAAACGGTTTGATATTTTGTTTGTCCGGGCATATAAATCACAAAAGAATGATGCATTCAGTGCAACAACCACATTTACAAAATAGAAATTATCAATGGGACTGGTATTGTACTTTTAAATTGTAAATAGATGGTGTTTGGTGTGTTCAAAGCAATCACATAAAAATTAACCTGGCGAAGATAAAATAGTATTAAAACTCGAAAATTGCCAGGGCGGACACAATTCCTGTATGAAATAATTGATTTTACAGATGTATATTTTGTTCATCCATAAAGACATAACTTTTGCTAAGGTTTTACAGGACATCATTGTGTTCAGCTTGGCGGGTTATGTTATTTCTAAAACCACTGTCGAGGCACTCAAAAGGATCATCGTACCTCAGTACGGTAAAATAATACGAAATCTGTTGGAATATTTCGGGATTTTTGTATCTGTATATTTATTGTTGACGGTAGTCGAGTGTTTTGCTAATCAATTTAGAACATGTAAAAAAATCGGACCGAAAAACTAATTAAGGTAACCTGTTTGGACCACTCGTTGCAAGTTGTATTCAATGACGTGAATAGGTAAAATCAATTTCATTACTAAAAATAGAGTGGATTTGTTTACAAAATGGGTTAACTTTTGACCTTTTTTCTGAAGCACTGCGTGGAAGGAAGGAAACGCAATTTTGCACATGTATTAATCCATTCTTTATAAATCAGGGTGCCAATTTTGGAGAAAACTGGAGATGTATATTTTGATCATCCGTAATGATAAACACCCAGAAATATCCATTTTAAATCCAATTGCAAACTTAATAATCAAACTGCGAACGTTTACATTACTTTTATACTTTATAAATGATGTAAAAAAAGTTGAAATTTTATAATTAGAAACAACTATTTGAAATTTGTAACTACGCAAAACAATCCAAATAGACCTTTTTTGTTTCGTTTAATGAAGAGCCCAATTTCTTTTGTTTATTACAAATCACTTATCGGCCTGCCCTATAGGTTAAAACGGAAGGAATTTAATAAGGGAGCCAGTTTGTTTATCTGTGTACCCCAGGAACTGAATGATCGGTAAAGCAAGGATTGACTATCCTGCATGATAAGATGTAAATTAACCAAGTCTTTCACATTTTCGTGTCATTTACTCTTCGTAGTCTTTCAATAGATAATTAGAAAATCTTTAGCACTTCACAGTATTTTTTTTTTAAAAAGATGGATTTTTTCCCATTCTATGCAGACATCGTGAACTTTAAAGGGGGTATCTCCACTCTTCTATGAATAGCTCAAAAGGAAGGCGGCCATGCATACATAAACTTTTTATTTTTAGGAGTGCCAATAAAAGTTCCTGAACAGCAAGAATAGTTTTTAATCTGATCATTGTTAGAAAGTACTATAAATCTGAAATATATATGCATTGTGGGAAATGGGAAATGAATTCCTTCCTTGTTCCCTATAGCTAAAATATTGTTTTCCCTTAGTTTTGGTTTTAGATGAATATTGCTATATTTAAATGACTGATATGATACTGAGTATTGATATCTGGAATACTATAAGATTGAATGTAAAATCTAGCAAACCAGTATGAAAATATTGCTGAGTCAGCAGATTTGATTTTTTATAGATTTTTTTAAGAAATACCATTTAATTTCCAATGCCAGACATAGTGAAATATTGTAAAAGATATTTCATTGGTACCACCATGTTCTTGTGTGCTCATTTGAACTTCTCGCAGTGATTTGGCCATCTATTTGGACAGAGATTTGATTTGCGACAAATTGAAAAGGAGAAAATTTGTCCAAAACTTTCTGCGAATAATCAATATTTAATTTTTGGTAAAATCTTCCCTTCTTTTTGTCATACTTTGATATATTTTGATATTAAATGTTAAATACAATGTCTCCTACTGGTTTTATTGTACAAATTGTATGCAACTTGATAATTCAGTTCATAATTTTCCATTCAGAGGCCCACAATGGGTGAAATTTCACCATTAGTTAAGAATAGTGTGAGTTTATAATGGGCCTGTACTTCACCATTTTTGAGTTTATAGTCTTCAAACGTTTAGATTTTTTCATAAGTTGTCGGAATGCGCATATGCAGAAATTAAATTCACAGTAACTTCGGTATTTAGTTATTTGTTACCACTGGGTCGATGTCACTGCGGGTGGACTGTTAGTCCCCGAGGGTATTCACCAGCCCAGTAGTGAGTACTTCGGTGCTTACCCGAAAACCGATTCTATTTGGAACCTTACAATATCTAAATTTTTGTAAATTTTGTTGAAAACTAAGGAGTATCTCCCTCATGCAAAGCTCTGTCCTCAGCTGATTTTGGCTTCACATTTAGATTATATTGGTTATTTGTTCTCTATCAGGTTTTACACATCTTTGAGTTTATGGTCTTCCAAACGTTTAGATTTTATCTGCACTGAAGAGACATAAGTTGTCGAAACTCGCATATGCAGAAATTAAATTCACAGTAACTTCGTTATTTAGTTATTTGTTACCACTGGGTCGATGCCACTGTTGGTGGACTGTTAGTTCCCGAGGGTATTCACCAGCCCAGTAGTCAGTACTTCGGTGCTGACACGAAAGCCGATTCGATTTGGAACCTTACAATATCTAAATTTTTGTAAATTTTGTTGAAAACTAAGGAGTATCTCCCTCATGCAAAGCTCTATCCTTAGCTGATTTTGGCTTCACATTTAGATTATATTGGTTATTTGTTCTCTATCAGGTTTTACACATCTTTGAGTTTATGGTCTTCCAAACGTTTAGATTTTATCTGCACTGAAGAGACATAAGTTGTCGAAATGCGCATATGCAGAAATTAAATTAACAGTAACTTCGGTATTTAGTTATTTGTTTCATGTAAAATTGAGTCTTAATGTGCCATTTTAGATTAGTTGATACTTTATTGAACCAATATCTAAGGAAAATATACCTAAATCATAATCTTAAGACTATGCAGAATGGTTTCAACCAGTGTAGGGGTGTGCACAAAGCAATGCATGGCTAATTTGTTCTTGGCTAATCAAATGTAACTATACCGTGCGGATAATTGAGTGATTTAAAATTAAAATTAAGAGCAAATGAGCAATCAAATACACAATTTAAATGATCAAGAATATAAATTTGAACTTCCGGTCCAAGTTAAGGCATGCTGTAAAAGATTGGTCATTAGTCATAAATGAGATAAATCCATCTAAAAATTAGGTTTAGACTGAAATACCGGTAGAAGCAATTAAATCATTGAGACCTTCTGTACGACATTTGTTGCATGGTTTAACATTATATAAATAGAAAATAAAAAAAATTTCACCATTAAAGTAACTTTGAGTCATAATATGGCATGTTCAAAAAAAAAGAGATTGAAAATGGTTAATTCTATCATTTAGGGTAGGCATGTAAAACCAAGATAAGGTCAAGGTCAAAAGGTCAATATGCAAATTCTTTATTCACTTTGATCTATCTTGTCCAACAAGGTGTATTGTATTGGACTGGTTCTCTTCTCTATTGGAGTGAGTATATGTTAAAGGAAGGAAATCAATAAGGGAACCAGTTTGTTTATCTGTGTACCCAAGGAATTGAATGATAGGTAAAGCAAGGATGGGCTTTGCTGCATGATAAGATGTAAATTAACCCAGTCTTTCACATTTTCATGTCATTTACTCTTCGTAGTCTTTCAATAAATAATTAGAAAATGTTTAGCACTTCACAGTCTTTTTTTTTTTTAAAAGATGGATTTTTCCCCATTCTATGCAGACATTGTGAACTTTAAAAGGGGTATCCCCACTCTTCTATAAATAGCTCAAAAGGAAGGCGGTCATGCATATATAAACTTTTTATTTTAAGAGTTCCTAAACAGCGAGAATAGTTTTTAATCTGATCGTTGTTAGAAAGTACTACAAATCTGAAATATATTAGCATTGTGGGCAATGAGAAATTAACTATTTCCTTGTTCCCTATTTTACATCAAAAATGTAAGTTAAGTTTCAGGCATTTTTAACAACATTTCCGTAAAAACTGGGATTAGAAATGCCCATAGTAATAAGCTGTGTGTGTGAGTAACGCAATATTTAGATATAAAATGTCCATATCTATTATAAAACTTCTTAAATGTATTCAACAAATTATGAAGTATGTAACCCTGTTGTAAAAGTTTGGCTGTGGTAGTAAGGTTACGTTCATTAAAATCGTCAAGAGTAGAGCAAACGCTTGCGAATCGTACCATTTGAGAAATAGGATGGAGCTAGAGGAATGTCGCTGTTAAGAAAAGGTCCAACAGCTGTGGCTACAGATGAAGACACCAAACTGATGTCACTACCTTCTAAAAAAGGAGACACACAAAATCGAATATGGCGAATAAAGATGGGATGGGTTTCGGGGGCTGAGTCTCCTTATTTCTGGATTTTTTTAGATTGAAAGCAGAATTTAGGCAAAACATGGACTGGAACGCCTTTTTCCATGGCTTTTTTCCTTGGAGTCCTTTTGGCCACCCTTTGGCTATGTCTGGGACCAACGGTTCATTGTATTTCATATACTCGAGGCAAATAACTTAATACCGAAGTTACTGTGAATTTAATTTCTGCATATGCGCATTTCGACAACTTATGTTTCTTCAGTGCAGATAAAATCTAAACGTTTGGAAGACCATAAACTCAAAGATATGTAGAAACTGATAGAGAACAAATAACCAATATGATCTAAATATAAAGCCAAAATCAGCTAAGGACAGAGCTTTGCATGAGGGAGATACTCTTTAGTTTTCAACAACATTTACCAAAATTTAGATACTGTAAGGTTCCAAATATAATCGGTTTTCGGGTCAGCACCGAAGTACTGACTACTGGGCTGGTGAATACCCTCGGGGACTATTAGTCTACCAGCTGTAACCCCAAGAAACGAAAATCCGACTACTTAGGGTAATCAAATAGTATCTCATTACCTGTGTGCACATAAACAATGTACTCAGTTCTTTGTCACTATTAGTTATACTGGAAAAATAGTAAATTTTCAAACCATGTGGTAATCAAATAATCAAATTAAATAATCATTGCAATCAAACGGGTTTAATAATACGCTACAGAGTCGTCTTATTCGCGACTCATATTCAAATTCGACCTTTATTTATGGGTGAGAAAACATTTATAGTCTAACAAATATTTACGCTTCGCGTTCGCTTAAAATTCGGGTTTCGCAGTGCAAAAGTACACCGCTTTATATAGATTTAATAGTGCGTGGTGCCATAGTGTTTTGCCAGCAGACTAGGTTCCTTGAGCTAGCCGGCAGTTTAGCGACGAGCATTCTTTGACCAATCTTTCTAAGTTGCGCTTTGTCATATGCTTTTCTTTTCTAAGATAGTGGTTATAGAGTTAGAAGTCTACCTGCATCGGGTTTTATTCGTATATCTATTATACTATATGGAAACGGGAAAGTTAAAGGGGAGGTTTTGGGTACCCATAAACCGGTCTGGCTATCCCGAGTTACTTTCGTTATTTTTGTTAGTCTCTTGTCCTCATTATTGTTTTTCTGGTGCAGTCTGCTTGTAAATTGAGGCATTTGATTGTAATTTTCGGTCATCGTAGGTGTAAACTGTTATCTTGTTTTTGTAATTTTACACTCTTTTAATACTGATTTTATTCGAGGACTATGGCACGCCGTTTTTATATTTATTCCACTTTCAAGATATCTTATTTAATATATAAGATCTCTTTATTAGTTTATGAGATATCTTATTTAAATTGAAGTTAATAAGATATCTTATTTAATTTATAAGATATCTTATTTAGTATATAAGATATCTTATTTAATATATCAGATATCTGATTTAATTCATAAGATATCTCTATTAGTTTTTAAGATATCTTTAAAAGAAATTCTTTAAAAGATATCTTAATTATTTTATAAGATATCTTATTTAGTTAATAAAATATCTTTTTAAACAAATAAGATATCTTAATTATTAAATGAGATATCTTATATATTTAATAAGATATCTTTAAAACCAGTTTATTAAGATATCTTATTTAGTAAATAAGATATCTCTATTCGTTTATTAGATATCTTATAAACTCTATAAGATATCTTATTTAATATATAAGATATCTTTATTAGATTATTAGATATCTTATTTATTCAATTTCAAGATATCTTATTTAATATATAAGATATCTTATTTAGTATATAAGATGTCTTATTTAATATATCAGATATCTTATTTAAATTGAAGTTTATAAGATATCTTATTTAATTTATAAGATATCTTATTTAGTATATAAGATATTTTATTTAGTACATCAGATATCTTATTTAATTTATAAGATATCTATATTAGTTTCTAAGATATCTGTATAAGAAATTCTATAAAAGATATCTTAATTAGTTAATGAGATATCTTATTTAATTAATAAGATATCTGTTTGACTAAATAAGATATCTTAATTATTAAACGAGATATCTTATAGATTTAATAAGATATCTTTAATAACAGTTTAATAAGATATTTTATTTAATAATTAAGATATCTCAATTAGTTTATAAGGTATCTCATTTAGTTTATAAGTTATCTTATATATTAAATAAGATATCTTGAAAGTGGAATAAATATAAAAACGGCGTGCCATGGAGAACATCGAATTGACTTCTTAACTTTCTTTTGTCCCTTTTTACTATTTTTTACATTTATTTACACGAAGCAGCTTTATCATGTAAACACTGTCGGCATTTTAACCTAATAACTAAAGTCGATCAGATATATCTACTTATCTATGACAATTTACTCGGTTGTATAAAACTATATGTCGCGAAACAGATTTATCATTATATTTTTATTCGCCCCTCCCCTATCTACTTTGTCTTTCCTTGAAAATATGTATGTTTTTAAGCTCATCAATTGCATTGATTTTTTTTTCAGGTCACGTTTACGAAAGTTTGATTATTTCCATTTAATAATTGTCTGCCATTTCTGTGATTTTTTTTTTCGGAGTTTTACAAATTTCTTACCGCGTCTTCTCCCACCTGTTGCTTTTATCTGTCCGCCCGTCATACAAACTTCAAACAAGTATATAAACATTTTATATAGGGTATTTTTTCCAGGCTTAATTACTTCAAATTGTTACTTGTTTTAATACTAAAAATGTACTTATCCTTTCTTTCTCCAGGTGGCATTTTTCCTCATTGTTGTCCTGGTAACAGATTCGGATGCATTTATATTCGGCTGGTTTTTCGGAAGAAATCGCTGTGGGTCCTGGATCTGGCATCGGCCTTGCACTTCAAAGAAATGCAGATGTAAATAGAAAAATAAAATTATATGTAATGTAAACCAGAACATAAATAAAAACATATTTACATTCACGAACCGATATATATGTGTTAAATGAGTTGTCCTGCAGACAAAAGCCAGCATTATAACATTTTCAATAAATTTACTATTCAGTATCAAACATCGGCAAACAAAGAAAAAAGAGGTACCAATCGCTGTTTTTATTTTATATATAAGAAGGCAAGAGTTTCTTTTGCCATCCAACAATATACGTCATATACCTTTTTTTCTGAATTACTTTTAAAATTTCGTTAGGCACGAAATTTTAGAGGAAATTCTATTCCTTGATACAGCAAGACATAATAATAATATTTTTCGATTTCTACCAAAATTGACAAAGTGGACTGACAACGTTGCTGGTTATTATCACGTTCTTCTTCATTACTACTTAGCAGCTTTATCATACGAAAGTTTATGTAATTCTGCCAAGCTGTAAACATTGCACACTGTACCCTCACATCAATTAGATTATAAAAAATATATGACGATGAACCAACAGTGTGCCCTTTGGAAATTCACATATCTTTGCTTAATATTGACAAATGAAACCTGATTAGTATCATTTATGAAAATAAAACAAAAGCTGAGGGGCGAATAATAAACAACGAAAGATATGGAGTAAATCTACGTGGGACAAAGTCTCTACAAATACATTATAGAACCAAACGATGGAAAAACGCTTTAATTGTTGTATAAATGGGTATAATTTTATATTTTTGCATCTATAAAATAATCACTGGTATTAAGCAATTTATTGTGCTGCAACCAATTAAACAATTTTTGTGCTGCACCAATTAAACAATTCATTGTGCTGCAATCAATAATTCATATGAAATTGTAAATCAAAATTCATGCATATTATTGCAAAACATCAAAAAATTCTGCCAAATGATATGGTTATAAGTGCATATCTATTAATTAAAACATATAGTAACCATAGTAAAACATTTTGTCAAAGAGAGCTTACAATTGCCGTGACGTTGGGTAGTAATTGGGATGAGCTTACGTTAGATATACTTAATTATTCGTGTACAATAAAACACATCTTTAATAGTGTAAAATATAAATTTTCTACACGTTGACGGTTCCGGAAGAGGATTCCGGTAGTAGGAAACCCACTTTTATGAAAATGTGGTTAAATTTTGTGCACTTTTAAGTAAAAATTCTTAAAAATGGCTAAAAATCTGCTGGAACCCCCTTTTCTGGAACACATTTGTATCCCTATTTTCAAGTGCTACTTTTTGCGGAGGCTGGATCGATCGATACTTCATTTTTATCTTCGATTCATCATATTTAATTAACCAGCTTGGAACTATCCAAAATTACAGGAAATTTTAAAGTTTGAGTAGCAAAAAAACATTAACAACAGGATATAATGGTATATTGCTGAGTTATTTGTACATGTGTTTTACTATGATCACAATTTTGTCAACCATTAGAACATCACAGAGGGGTCAACCTTCGATCTATGTTATTATACCAACGGTTTGTCCAATAATGCAGGTCCAACGTTGGAGCTTTGTTGTAACACCAATTGTTGGTTCGACTATGTTGGACCAACTTTGAATCATTGCTGTCACGCCAACACTGACAACTTGCCAATCATATCAACTAAAAACTAATATTTGCCAATTGTGTTCTCGCAATATGAGATAAGAAACGTTGTACATTTGAAATTGCGAAAACTATTTTTCTATTTTGAATTCTAGATAAGCCAGGTAGTAAACCTTTCTATTTTGGAACAACCAATATGTGGTGTATGAACAAAGGAAAAAAGCGAGGAGCGTCACCTTCTCGAGATACCTTGGCTTTGACACATAGGTGGATAAGTTATGGCGGTTATTACTTTGAGAGACTAGGCTATGCAGATATTTATCGTTATGGAAGGCCGAAGGACTCACGCAGGTGTTCTGCAAGGCGTGAAAAACGGGCAGCGGGATACAGTAAACTGAGTGTAAACTGCATTAAAAGATGTACTAAAAGCTACAGACGACGATATGGGAAGTACAGTTTGATAGGTAACAACTGCCATGATTTTACAAACAGGATAGCTCATATACTGTGCACTTACAGGTCATGTCCTTCGTGGTGTTGAACATTCGAACTGAGCAAACGATGTCAAATAATATCGCAATAAAGTGTCTGTTCATAATCCTTTCAGTTGTAGTCTTTGAAAAACGCTTTGAATACACGTCGATGATGCATCGATCCCAATAGAGGGTTTTATAGGATCCTCATAACAGAGGAAGAAAAAGTATCAATAGCCAGTCACCCACACGACTTAATTCTTCGAAACCGCCAGGCTTATATAATTCGTATCTGTCACAGACATATCTTTATCAAAAAACGAGATGAACCGGTAATACCCCCAAAAAAGTAGCCCTCAAAAACTACAAACTGATTAAAAGTAAGTGGAAACAAACCATCTTCACAACTGAAGTGTTTGCCATCTATATGTTCGGTTTTGGATTTCCCTGCAGGTCATAGATACAGTATCATGCGTGATTGTACAAGCAATTTTTCATCTAAACATCTGATTGAACATCATTTTGTGTAGACATATAAAAGACAAGATTTGTCTACAGAAAGTCAATTTCAAAACCCAAGGCTAAAAAATTCCATATTGTACAAACTCAGAAGTAAAAAGATTTTTTTATCATATGATGAAAAAGACATGAATTTTGAACACTTCTGCCTTAGTCACTTTTATCCACTAATCTTTTATTAGTTGATGTAAAGTTTACGCTAGCCTTTGTTTATAAATGAATTCGATATAAACTGGAATATTACTGTCTATGTTAGAGAAATTGATAATCTAAAATTACAGTCATGCCCTTTTTTGTTAATTTGAGTACTAAGATAACCATTTTCGTCAGATTCAAGATGTAAGTCCATAAAAGATGCAGATGTAGCGGTTTCTGCTGTATCTTTTATCTCTAATTCCGAAGGATATATTAATGGGATCTGTTTAACAAAACACTCATTATTATTTGAAAGACCATCATACGTGTACCTGTAAGTGAGATTGAAGGATCTAATATCTTTAATTTATGAGCTTTAACGAGTCCCTGAGGAAATTCATTCTCGTAGAATTATAAGAACAAACCTGTGCGTAGAAAAGCGCAATTAAAGCCCATTAGTATACCATCTTGCTTTTGATATATGTGACAAAAATATTATCAATAAGAAAATTAAGAATACTGAACAAATGTTTTTCATCATAGCATACACTTCCTAATAATTGGTTTTTGAAAAAATGTGGATTTGTAACCTAATACAACAAACTTTTTAATCGGTTAAGACCCTTTGATACCTTTGATTCGTGTTTTTAGTTTATCATGAGAAAGTGTGGTATACAGTGTGCAAAATCAAATGATTTGAGAGAATGTATCTGAGAAAATGAACGGAATTTAAGATTTTCCCATAAATATATCGAATTTTTAAGTACAAAGCTATGGAATGATTATGTTTTGTTGTATTTATTATTGTTGTAACTGCAAGACCTTCAAAGAAAGTTATCTTGAATTTTTACTTCAAAGCAAGATCAAAACTTTTATTTTCACAGTAAAATTGAACCATATGACAATGTTAAATCACTTCAAAATTACAGTTCAGTTGAAAAAAACGGTTTTCTATATAATAAGGCATATTGTCAAGTTTGTGGAGTGCTACTGGTACTCTGATAAACGTATATGTATCTTGGTACAATTAACAAATGCTTTTCTCCCTTAACGGTACCTTTAAATGTCTTTGTTGTTTAGATCAGCCAATTTGAATTGAATTGAACAAAAGGATCTTGCATTCAGTCAGATTAAAGATCGGGATATCTTTAATGAGTGAAAGAAATTGCCCGAGTTGGGCGTTGCGAAACGATTGGAAATAAGTAAATACCAAAGTTACTGTGAATTTAGAATCTGCATATGCACATTTCGACAACTTATTGTACCAATTAACCAATCAGTGGAGGTAAATCTGTACGAAATTTCAACGTCATTAGCGTTGCGCATTCAAAGAAGTATACGCAGAAAATGCCCCACTTTCCAAGTCGAGGATGGTACCTAAGGTACCAACCTCAGACTTTGCTGTTTTAGGCGATTTGATTTGGGTTTAGTAATTTCTTACGGTTATTAAAGTTTCGGTGGGTACAAGTCAAGGAAATCTCACTTGCTAAAAGTGGGAACTCATTTGTGTTTCAAAAGTGGTTTGTGTCTCAAAAGTGGGAAATCCTTAACGTTCTTTGTACCACGGGCCGATTTTCGGCCGATTTTAAAATACTACGTTGAGTGCCACGGGCCGATTTTCGGCCGATGCTTTTTTCATGACGTCGGAACAATGGATTCTATGACGTTAAGTTACATGTACACCAGCGACGTTCGATGATCATCGGTCTTTTATATTAAGGACCACAAGAATTTTTGAAGGCTCTCTTAAAGCTTAAATTGAGCAAAATTTTCTTAATTGCATATATACCGCTTATAATCTTTATTTAACAAGTCTTCTTTTGAAAGCATTGTTTATCATTCAAGTGCGAAAAATTCCATAAAACGTAAAAAAGCGTGTTTTATGTACAGGAGGTTCGCAACGCATCAGTTTATATTTTTTCAAAAGAAATACAAATTTAATTGAATGTGTGACTGATTTCATACATTTTAATTGATTTTCAAACAATCAAATATTAGTACTATAATACTTAACGTCCGGACAACTAAAGATCTTGAAACGGAATTTCAGAATTTCACAGTGAGTCGAAAGCACATCAGTAAATTATTTTGTATCTTTTTCAAAATATTAAAAATGAAATCATGAAATCTTCCATTGCAAGATTCTTTAAAATTGAAAATTTCGTTGTGTTTTAAAAATCAAAATAAAACAACTTTTTTGAACAGTTATCTCACTTTACAAAATTCATGTTATCCAAATCCAATATTTACAATGTTCATAAATATACACCCAATTCAAGGATTGTTTTTACAGAACGTACTAAATATTCTATGTACCAATGACGAAAATTACCTTTCAACGGTCACACAATTTGTTGAAGTCTTTGAATCCGATTTTTCTGTTGGCAACTAGTCGACAGTCGGCAACCTGTTTCTGTCTTAAATGCTTGTTTTCAAACAATATCTGGGAGATTTGATACTTATAAAGCGGGTCCTACTGACTTACTCTTGATAGATAATGCCAACCGTTATAAAATCTTTATTTTTCCCGCTTATTTTTGTTTTGTTGTGTTTAATGTTTGTTTGTTTTGTTTTGGAGTTTGTTTGTTTTATGGTGTTTTCTTGTCGTTATGGTCATTGTGAGAGCTTTCTGTCACTTTCTTATTTTTACAATACCACAGCGTACCAGCAAATATTGCGGGGAAAGCATAAATGTTTAGGGGGGGGAGTTTTTGACACTTTTTCGGTGGTTGTCTGGAGAAAAGGCAAATTTGCAAAATATCAAAACGCAATTATCTAACAATGAACCTAAAATAGTCTGATATATTGAGAGATAGTAAACACTGGAATGGTCTACGAGGCTGTATTTCGTTTCAAAATATAAAAAGATGAGAAGTATTTCGGGTGAAAAATAATTTTTCTGAATTTTACCTTTCTAACGCGTATATGAATCCTTTTAATTGTTCATGTACATTCAATAATGCAATTTGAACAAGAGTTTGTCGCTCAAAAATACCTGCGACCATCATTGCTCTAATATTTTACATTTTTCGTATGTGTGACCATGGGAGGGGGGAGTCATATATGTTAGCGGAGGAAAGCAATGGTTTGTTTTGTTGTAAGAAACCACACGTTTTCGTGAGGGCAGAGACATATTATGCAGTGTCTGATATTAACACCTTTTTGAAAAGCGCAATGACTTCTTTTGTCGCTTGTGGCAAATTATTACCCGATAATTTGGTCAGCGGAATTTAGCTTAAAAATTGTAATTCGTGTAAAAAGTGATATGTACAATACTTATTCAGTCACTGGTGTTATTTTTGTAGACTGCATCGTGTTTTTGCTCTCATGCAAGTGAACTCTTTCTAACAGTAAAGAAAAAGATATAAATATGCTTCCCCCCCCCAAGAAAGATATAAGACTCCCCGACCCCAAGTCACACATACAAAAAGTGTGAATTATTCGAGCAACGATGAAAGCACGTATTTTTGGGTGACACAGTCTTGGTGATATTGTATTTTTAAATGGATGTGAACAAGTAAAACAATTATATACATGTTAGAAAGGTAAAAATTTGGAAAATATAATTTTTCACCGGAAAGTTTGAAATTATGTCGAGGTGTTCGTAGAAACTACAGTCTATGGATCTTTATTCTCTTGACCACCGTGTAGCCTATATATTGCTTGGTTCCTTGGTATATAGCATTGTTACATACTTGCGTTTGAATAATGTGCAAACTTACCTTTTCTCCAGACAATCACCCAAAAAGTATCAAAAACTTTCCCCCCTAACGCATATTTGCTTTCTCCCAGCAATATGTGCTGGTACCCTGTGGTAACGGGAGTTTGAGATGATTGAAGACTGAAACAGGTACCAGAAATTTGGACAGTCTGAAAACAAACTGAGACTTGACATTAAACAATATATTTCAGTGTTTACTACCGGATTGACAATAACCTAATTTGACCCCTAACAAGATTGTCTATATTTCTAGTGTGATAGGTGTCGTGCACGGTGCAGATTATGGTCACCCATCTGGAGCACCTGCTGATGCTACTTTTCTTTGCAGGGAGTTCACACAATTAGTTTTTATTTTTGATGATTTTTTTTACACTTTTTGTTTGTCCTGGATTTGTTTTCTTTGCACCCCGGTCCTGTCTCCGTTGATTGGCGACTTTTATTGCAAATTTACGAGTTTTTGAAATCTCCCGTCGGTTTTCATTGCTATTTTATGAGTTTACCGTGCTTCCCATCCTATCTATTCATTATGTATCTTTATTTTGACTGTACGAGCACGGTTTTAATTAATGGTTTGACAATACGCTGACAGTCGGTCCGAGAATCCGCTTTCAGTCAGATCATTTGCTTTATAAACGGTCTTAGTAGTTGTATTGAGAATTTAATTGCACTCAAATGTAAGCCCATTTGTTTATTTCCGGGACTTTCTATATATCATTTAGGGGGAAAAGTATTTATCATTTCTGTGAGTATCCAAAAATCAATTCTTTTTTTTTATTAATTGTTTTGTATTTTGTATTGAATTAGAAGTGTTGAAGTGTTTTTGTGTCGCCTGCACCTAGTGCAGGATCGACACATAGAGATCACTATCCGTCGTCTTGCGTCCGTCCGTCTGTCTGTCTGTCTGTCCGTCCGTCTGTCTGTCTGCCTGTATGGTCCAAAATTTTAACCATTATCCGCAACTCCTCCTAAACCCCTGGGTTCTTTTCCCCGAAACTTGCAGAAATGCTTCAGTATATATTGAAGATGTGCACTATGCATTTAGATTTTCTTTATTTATATTTTTACAGATTTTGAAGCTATTTTTGGACTTAGTCCTTTTAGCTTATTGGAGTTCTAGGGTATACCTCCATTTTCCGCAACTCCTCCAAGACCGCTTGGTACTTTCCAACCAAACTTGCAAGAATGCTTCGATATATATTGCAGATGTGCACAATGCATTTAGGTTTTGATTCATTTTGATTTTTTTATAATTTTCTAACTATGTTTGGACTTTGTTATCTTAGCTTATTGGAGTCTTAAAGTATATCTCCATTATCCACAACTCCTCCTAGATCACTTGGTACTTTCCAACCAAACTACCAAGAATGCTTTAATATATATTGCAGATGTGCACCATGCATTTAGTTTTTCATTAATTTTGATTTTGCCGATTTTCTTGCTATCTTTATCATTTTAGCTTATTGGATTCTTAAGGGTATGACTCCATTATCCGCAACTCCTCTTAAACCGCTTGATACTTTCAAACCAAACTTGCAAGGATGCTTCAGTATATTTTGTAGATGTGCACCAGGCATTTTGTTTGTCTTTAATTTTGATTTTTTCTGATTATCTGTGGACTTTGTCATTATATAACAAAACAGGAATTCTTTAAAATATATAGTGCAGGCGACACATGTGTTACGCGGAACACCCATGCATTTTTCATGTTTAGAATACTTAAAGTTTTTCAGTATACAAAATTCTATTTAAATATAAAGAATATCTTTCTCCAACAGAACTCTGTGACCGACATAAATTTACTGGGTTTGTCAGAAAATAAAGTTTTATAAACATTAAATTATATGCAATATCGGTATATTTCTATTTACAAACAAAAATATTTCCCTCGGAAATGATATATACCAATTTAAATCCTGGCATTGAAGTATAAAAATTCCCGGATATGATGTGAAAATAAAAATACCAGATATATTTAACACCCGTTCAGGTAGGTATTGTCCGTTAGTGTCCCAACATAGCCAGCACAAACGCCCAATTCATTTTTTTCCATTTAATCAAGTACAGAATACTGTTGTTTTATATCAGTTTATGCTGGCTAGTAGCAATGCCAGAGCGTTAGACCAACAATCACTAGAAAAATTTATGCTGGCTAGTAGCAATGCCAGAGCGTTAGACCAACAATCACTAGAAAAATAAACCAGAAATCTCCGTTTCTTCGAACATATCCTTATACCATACTTTCCATACTTTGGCATATCAATGCAAACCACAGAACCGTCCAAAATAACGATTTGAACTAAAACGCAAATTTACAAATTTTTGGCGGGATTGATCAATTCGGAAGTCCTTTGTTCACAAAAACCAACGACGCAAATCTATTGTTGACGTCACGGTGCCGATAACAGTATAACAGTATAACAGTATAACATTTTATTGTCAACTAGTAGATGAGCTAGCATTGCACAAATAAATAAATAATAAATAAGTGTACAGACAATCAAATCAATAAATTTCACGATTCACATCATAACAGAAATGTCTATAATTCTATTAGCGGCTAACTTAAGGTTTTCAATAAGATCTGAAAATGTATATGATTTATCAAAATGTTTCTCTAGTGTATAAAGGCATTCGCAAAATAAGTGTCCTTGGGTTTCAGTTTCCATTCCACATAGTCTGCATTTCAAATCGTTATACATTGAAGGAAAATTTACCTTACATTGAAACATATTACATCTGCACAAAAATATCGTTTTTGCTTGTTTCATGGACAAGTGTTGAAAATATATTTCTCTGCCTGGTGATATTTTATTCAGTATAAGATTTTCTGTTTTCTTTGTACTATGTTTGATTATTTCATTGAAATAAAAACTATTGAGTAACCTCTTTGTAGTCATTTTCCAATTCAATTTTGATACCATATTAATATTATCAACACTGATATTTAACTTTTCACATAAAATATTTATCTGTTGAACCCAATTATTTTCAAAAGATCTAAATTTTTGTTGACATGTAAACACTTCACAACAAAGGACGTCAAAACGATTTACAAGTTTCCATAAGTATGATAATTGTCTTCTTTCTATGTAACATTTCAGTGGTAAAATACAAGTGTCTAAGAATAATGCATTGATTGGTGTACTTATTGGAACTTCCAATATTTTCCTAATTATACTTAATTGTAAATTTGACACTAATTGTTCCTCATGCTTATTAAGAACCCAAGTTTCACAACCATATAGTAAACAAGGTAAAATACAGATATCAACAACTTTAAGTAATAAATCGGGTTTAATTTGATTAAGAACGGAGTCACTGCATACGGAAAGGGTTTGACTGAGCATTGCATTAATTTGAATTTCTTTCATCTTTATGTGAGGAACAAGAGATCCGGTATTTGTGATAATTTAGCCTAGATATTTATATTCATCGCATGATTCTAGCGTTGTCTGGCCCAAAGTCCATGTAAAGTTTTTAGCGTTATGCTTTCCTATATTCATCACTTTAGATTTCTTTGTAGTGAATTTTTGAGAACTGTTAAATGAAGTGTCAAGCATAAGTTGAAGTTGGTTTCCTGTATCAGCCATCAAAACAATATCATCCGTAAGTAGTAATGATGAAATAAAAACATCTCATATTGAAGTCCATGACCGTAATGCTTTAGTTCATGGCACATTTCATCAATTAATTTCGCGTATTCTGTACCAGATAACACTCCTCCTTGACGTACACAACTTTCCATTTTGATTGTTCTTGTCAATCCATATTTAGTCTTTACAGATGCTGTTACATTTTCATTTAGCTTTTTTATAATTCTCCATATTTTCCCTTTTATTCCATTATCCCACAGTGTAACCAAAATAGCATCTAGCCAAGCTTTGTCATATGCATTCTCCATGTCAAGGAATGCTATGAATAAATTTTCTTTTCTTGTGAGAGCGCTATTAACAATAGTTTTCAAAACAAATAAATGATCTACTGTCGATTTCCCTTTTCTTCCACCAATTTGACATTCTGAAAATTTTAACACGCTGTTAATTCTTTTGTCTATGATTCGCTCAAATAGTTTCTCTGTACTGCTTGATAGACTGATACCTCTAAAATTTATCAAATTCTCAGGATCACCTTTCCTTTATATAAACTTGAAATCATACTTTCTTTCCACTTGTCTAGTATGTCTTCACTATCAAAAACGGCATTAAACAATTTTAGCAATGTATCATCTAAAGTTTGTCCTCCATATTTTAAAAATTCATTCATAACGTTATCCGTTCCAGCACTTTTTGCATTTTTTAGTTGTTTTTTCGCATGTTTGTACTCTTCTTTTGATATTGGTTGATTAATTTCAAAGTCTTCATCCGAACTTTCACGCAGGTTTGAAATATGTGCAACTTTATTCGTAATGACAAAGGTCCATTCAGGGTCAAAACTTTCTGGATCATGAAGTCTATACAAATTTTCAAAGTAGTCAGCCGTTTCAGATTTTATGATATCCGGATCATAAGTCCTATTTCCACTCTTATCTTTCAAAGCAATAAAGTTAGATTTTTCATTTTTAAGACAATGTTTCTTTAGCCTCAATATTGAATTATAATTTAATTTTCCATTTTTTATGATTTGCTCTAATTTTCTATTTGCTAGTTCTCTTTTTCGGATTCATAAAGGCAACAACGGACACGTTCTTGTTGATCTTTATAAACTCTCAGTGTGTCTTGAATTGAAGAACTGTCTCGTATTAATATAACGTTCTTGTAGTCAGCCCTAGCTTGTCTCTGATCTTGAAGTGCAGTCTTCACATTTTCCTCCATATATAAAGGATTTCTTCTTTCTTTCAACTTGAACTTTCCAATATTAATTTCGGCAGATTTTAATATATTATTGACTATTTCACCATTCATACTTCAACGTCATTGCATTTATCTAAACTTCTAATGATTGTATCGTTGTTATTTTCAAAATATTTTTGGTATCTGTCCTAACGCTTTTTACAATTGATTTTCCACTTCCATTCTGTTTCAATTTGTCTTACTTTAGCATTAAAAAACAAAGTTTGCCACCTGTATTTTGTCTAGTCCATTTACCACTGCACTCTTCATTAAAGTTGTGAACTTTTAATGTATAATTATGTATAAATTCACGCATAACATTTCTATTTCGACTGCATGACTTTATGGAGTTACCTTCTTTATAAATTTTGCTGTTGAAATCACCTATTATAACGATATTGTTAGATATATTTCGAATACGACCAATTTCAGTGCCAAGTTCAAAGTATGTCTCTTCATCCTATTTAAAGGTTCATCCTCCTGCTTTCCATAAAATATTGCAATAAATAAAGGATTGTGTATTGCACCCACTCTTAGCCATAATGTCTCTGAAATATGATCTCTATGTATAGAAACTAATTGTCTTATGCAATCTTTAACTAAAACGCCTATTCCACCTCCGCCGCGTGAATTTTCTCTACTCATTCCTATCCATTTATATCGTGTATATCTTACTGTCTGAATAATTGTTAATAATGTTTCTGTGAATGCAAAAATATCAGGTTCCAAGTCTTCTAGTGTTTGTAATATCGAGTGCTTCTTCGATTTAATTCCTCTCGCATTTACATACAAAAGTTTTATTTCTTTCTTATTTTTTTTCGTTTATATTTTCTTCTTTTCTTGTTTGTTGGTTTATTGGTCTGTTTATCGTTATCTTTAGTGTTCGAATTTACAATAACTGCCGTATCTACAATATCTTGTAATGCCAACAGAGATCGTTTTCCCTGTTGGATTCGTCTCGAAAGGGCCAAATATCTTTTTCATTTGATTTTTCCTGTTCATATTGATTACCAAAATGTCCATCATTCTGGTAATCTGTTCCTATTTCTATTGTTCCAGTTTTGTGATCTTCTTACTCTGTTATGGTAATCACTACTTCTCACATTAGGCCTATTTATTTCATTAAATGTTTCATTTTCCCTGTAATCAGATTTCAGTCCGTTATCACGTAAGTCGAATCTTCTTACATTACGGATACAGCTATTCCATTGTGAAGACTGTCTAGTGTCATTATCTCGGTTGTCTCTGTTCCATGTTTCAGTGCCTCTGAATTTATCATACGGATACAGCTATTCCATTGTGAAGACTGTCTAGTGTCATTATCTCGGTTGTCCCTGTTCCATGTTTCAGTGCCTCTGACTTTATCACAC
>MJUU01027276.1:92161-124800 GCA_002080025.1 Modiolus philippinarum
TTCCATTGTGGAGACTGTCTAGTGTCATTATCTCGGTTGTCTCTGTTCCATGTTTCAGTGCCTCTGACTTTATCATACGGATACAGCTATTCCATTGTGAAGACTGTCTAGTGTCATTATCTCGGTTGTCTCTGTTCCATGTTTCAGTGCCTCTGACTTTATCATACGGATACAGCTATTCCATTGTGAAGACTGTCTAGTGTCATTATCTCGGTTGTCTCTGTTCCATGTTTCAGTGCCTCTGACTTTATCATAGCCCCCTTTATTCCAATAATTTGATCTTTTGTTTTCATAGTTTCCAATTTCCACATTTGTTTGATTGTCTATATTTCGATTTTGTTCATGTCTGTATCTACAATTATCGCCGTATTGGCAGAATCCCGAACTTAAGAAACTAAAGCATAGTTTATATTTTCCTGCCATTTCATAGTTAGCCTGTACATTGATTTCCGATGTTTCTAATTTTACAACTCTATTATAAACAAGTTTTTGAGCATCTTTTATCTCTATCAACTCATTCTTCAGTTCTTGTACAGTACTCTTCATATCTATCTTTTGTTGAATGGTGTTATCTGAAATATTTAGTTCAGTATTGTTTGGTTCATTTTGTTCATGGTGTTTATCCACTGAATTCGGTTCTTCTGTTAAATTGTCAATTAAATGAAGAAAGCGGCAATTTTCTCCATTTTTGCAAAATCCATTCATGAAAATCTGCATGTAATATCTTCATTCACCTTAAGTTCTTGTTGGTTTTTTACTCTATCTACATACGTTTGGATGTTGATTGTTCTTGTTTCTGTAATTCAGTTTGTAGAGCGTCTATTACGTTTATGCATGTTTCATTTGACTGTCTTAAATCACTACTGTTCCTCTCTAGATCGGATATTCTTTGTCGAAGTATCTCGATATGTTTTTGTTCTGTAGATCGCGCATTTTGGGCAATTTGAACCTTTTCGGCTAATTCTTTGACACGTGTTTCATGACTTTGGCTAGCTTTTGACATTTCTTTTATTGTTTTGTCTCTTTTCTTCAACTCCTCCTGATTCTTTTCAAATTTAACTTTCATGGATTTTAATTCATTCCGGCAATTGATTATTTCTGCAGAATTATTTTTCTCGCTTTCATATTCGACTTTCATCGTGTTGATTTTCTTACAATATGAATCTTCAAGTTCTTGTAATCTTTGATGCAAATCGTTTTTTCTTTCAATATTTTTTCGAGTTTTATCCGTCAATAGTTCAACCCTTCCTTTAGTCTTAACTAATTCATTTTCAAGTGACTAATTTTTATGACATAATCTGTCAATGAAATTCATATTTTGGAATTGATCAAAATCTTGACTACAATCAAAACAATAATAATTGATATTACCCCTAGAAATTAAACTCAAAAAATAACCTGGTAATAAAGTGCAAACATTGTGTACATTTCCCTTACAAGTAAAACATGTAAGCATTGGTTCATTTGATACAATATCACATCGCATGCATGCATGATGAATGATTTGTTTTACACAAGTTTCATCAACATTTAGTTTAGCATTCCATTCGCCATTTAAATCTTGTTCTATGTCTATAATCATCTCCTCTTCTTCCTTCTTCATCCTCTGTGGTTGTTTTATGCATTCCTCCTGTCGTTGGTTCACCGTCCTCCACATCATTGTAAGCGTCTGTGCTAATTTGTCGGCAATAATCTGTCCTTCTGAATCTCGCTTTACATGTATCCAATTCACATTGATTTTTTGTGATAAGTCATACAGTTTGATCAATAATTCCTTATTTTTTACAGATGCATTTGTGCTCTTCAGCTTCCAGTCATTTCTTCTCCAGAACAGTGTATCTTTTGTTATTCTTCGTATTACGTATTCACTATCAGACTTCACTGTTAATTCATGTATGTTATTGTCAGTTGCATATTTCACTGCTTCAATCGCCGCTATCATTTCTCCGGTATTGTTTGTTTGTTTTTCTGATGAATCAATAAGTCCCTTTAATTTCGTATAAGTGTCCTTAAAATAAACTCCGTATGATGTTCTTGCTTTAAGTTTCCCGTTCCTTGTACAAGCGCCGTCAATATAGGCGGTTACGGCGTTGTCATCATTTCCCCCCATTTTCGCAAAACACAAATAGCGTATCGTTCTTCAATTGTTTCTTCAAACTATATCGTATTACGCTAATTAAAATTTAATTAATAAATGTAATTATACCTTTCTGCAACCATCAAATACTTTTCTTTAGTGTAAATAATTGCACAAAGTTCAAGTGTTGTTTTCCGTATCCAGGCAATTGGATTCACTGCAAATCTAACCATTTCAATTCCAAACCATAAAAAAGTCAAAATAAGTTTATGAATTTCACATTAAATGTCTTATTTCTGTCTTCCAAATCGTATTGTATCCAGATTTAAAATGTTGGAACACATATAATCATTATTTTGGCGATCCTGGTCAGAAAACGTCTTCCATATTGCAACGTCACAAACCATCTTTCTGTCGATGTTTTTCTGATGTACACTTTGAAAACAGCCTTAGCATTGAACGTAAAATACCGCGAAAATGCCATGGCACTGAAGGGCTAATCTTTAATTTTGATCGAATGCAAGTGCCTATTTTCTACCGTAAAATACGAAAAAAAACATCGGCAATTTTATACTGTGTGAATTTTGTTATTGCCATTTGAGTATAATTTACATTTTGACGTCGGGTGTTTCATGACGTAAGTTATGATTACAATTGTTTTATCACGAAAATGAACACTTATGGCTGGTTATTTACCCTTGTGAGATGGATCACTTGCATCAATCTTACACATATCTTTCACTGCTAAACCATCATATACGGGAGAAGAAAAAATCTTCCGTAAATGGTGGTTTACAGCGTAAGATGACCATGTAAGATCGATGCTGGCGACCTCATCTTACAATGGTAAATGGCCAACCATAAGTGTTCATCATGATTTTTGTGATGAAATCTGTACCATGACTAAACGTCACAAAACACCTGACGTCACAATGTAAAGTACACTCAAATGGCAACGACATTGTTCACACGGAATAGGTTTCCAGACGTTTCTATTCGTGTCTTACGGAAGAAATAGAAACTTGCATCCGGCCAAAATAAAAGATCGGGATATCTTTCACTCGTGTAAGAAATTACAAGTTTTTTACTCTCATTTCGCTACGCTCAACTCGAGAAAAGACGAAATTTCTTACATTCATGAAAGATATCCTAATCTTAAATCTGACCTTATGCAAGATCCTATTAATCTTTAGTGTATGAACAAAACAGTACCGAAGGTTATACAAAATATATATTAAGAATCAAATATAGTCAAAATCAAAATGGTGTCTTCCGCCTATTCCCACTTTTTAATATTCACTATTCCTTCTATTCCCACCTTCCAATTCTTTTGATGTTTAATTTGTTTTTATAGTAATTACTGGTTATTAAATATCACCTTTAATTACCCTTTGTGTACCTGTACTTTGACTTATTTTCTATTTTTAAGGAAATGCATAACAATAAAGAAAAAATGCAAATAACAGACAATCAAGAAACGAGAAAGTTTAGTTTCCTTTCTTTAAAATTTGCTAAATATATGTAAGAACATGATAATCCCCTTCTTCGTGTTTATCTGAATTATACTGAATGGTCAATTTGTTTGAAAATATTATAATACAGACTTTTATGTGAATGACAACTTACTCCTTCGTATTTTACAGATAATGCTACTGACGAGGAATTAATTTCCGAAATGACCATACAGCTCATTAAAATTATTGCAGTTGACTTTAACATATGTGTTATGGTTTCATGTTCGTTTACCCCATATCCTTTCGTAAAATATTTACCATCTAAATGAAATGCCTCAAGCCGTTTTAAGCTATTGACCCCAACATGTAAAACACAATAGATAATCCTTTAGTAAGAACATGATTTCTTATGTTCTTCACAAATAAGACAGCTGAAATCCTGTTATCTGATTTGTCGAGAGTACTTAACTATATTTTTATTAATGATAAGTACAAAATCTCATTTAAATGAAAGGATTGTCAGTATTCCACTTATATTACTATTACTACATTGAATATGATTTTGAATAAAAGAATTTTGAATGAAAACTCTTCATTTTTACACGAATATTATCTCTTTTACACACATTTTTTATCTTAGCATTTTACCCATTATCAAAGATGTATGACCAATTTCTTAGTAAATAGTTTTTCCTTCAGCATACTAATATTCAATATGTGAATGCACTATTTTTTCTCCAAAACTAATATATCAATTCAAATACAATTTCATTGTTTTAGATAAAGTAGTCAGCCACTGAACGTGTCCCTTGAATGCAGTTTTGATGGATTATGAAAAATTTTGAGCCAAACTATGCTAAATGCCATTTAAGGTCAAATGTTTATACACTCACAAAAATTACAAAATGGACAAGAAAAAGAAAAAAAAATCGACTGCTAAAATCTCCGAAAACATAGAAGTGTAGTACAAATTTATTTTATTCCTATTAAATACACTTTCCAGATACAACATTAACCACTTTCTACAACATATTAGCATATTTTGAAAACGGCCTATCTTAGGAACTAAATTCACGGGTTAATGGCCAAACTTCTAAAAGTGACAAATTAACTTTATATGTTGGAAAATTCAAAATACCAAAACAGTCTAATAATTTACTTATATGCCAAGAAATATGTCAGCAGAATAAAATGCAGTTTCAAAGCCAGATTCGTGCTTCAAATGGAGTAACGGTCTTACTTTGAATATTATAAACGTCTTATAACTACTAATGTCTTCAGAATGAATAATATTTAATTTACGGTAAGGCATCAAATTCATTAATAGATTCTCATCCCCACCCACCCCATTTTTTCTAAGCCCATTTTTTTTTATTTTCAATTATTCAGAAATTTAAATTCCTTTCAATTTCAGTGAAAATCAGTAAAAAATATAAAACAAAACCCTCCCACCCATCCCAGATTTTTTTTTGTTACAGGTGGATGACAATCTACAAATATACTTGATAGGGCCTAACTATGTGTTGTCGTATATCTTGGCTTGAATTGAGACTATATTTGAAATGTTTGCAAATGTTACTTTTTCTTTGCATTTATCCACTGAAAATTAAAATTTACACACAAAAATAATTAATTTCCATGCTCCCATCCAACCCTTAATTAAAAGTTAATTAAATATTGTTTATACAGTATCATCCTTTTTTGTTAAGTTTTCCACCTATTCCCACTTGAAATTTTACTTTTTCTTACCTGATATTTAGAAAGTGGGAATAGGAGGAATGAACCATCAAAATCACCTCTTGTTGAATACCCTCATTCGACTTCAAGTTATAGACAGGAATAAAAGCCCTGTCCTTGATAAACTGGAGTTTTCCATGTATCGTGTGTCGTGTGCGTTTTTGTCGCATGTACATTCACTCCATACCCTTTCATATTTTTCTATTATTAATTGATTATGCTCCTTCTTTTTTTTGTATTTATTTATTTATTTATATTTTTTTCATTTTTTTTTTCTATTCCAAATTTTCATGAAAGACTTTCTGTGAATAATTGCGATTCAAGTAGGACAATTGTGGTATTTTGCATATTTTAATGAAACCTCAAGCTGCCTTTAATTGGAGATTTTGTAGTAAATAGTTTGTCACCAAGAAGTTAAGTTTTTATTCTCTAGTTATTGGAATTCTACCACACTGTAATATGTCGAATTTATATTCTATGCTTTAGTTCTGAAAGAAAGGAATTATACTTATATAGAAACTGCAGGAAGTACCTTTAAAGAATAACAAAACCTGAAAGATAAAACACTTAAATTGGCCAATAGAGAACTAAAACGTTGTTTAGACACATAAGCAATAGTATATGAATAAAGCTACAAAACAAGCTAGTTAGTTTTGAGTGCACATGTTAGTGCAAGTTGTCATCTAATAAAGTCATTTGTGAGCAGGACAAAGATGCAGGAAATATCAACAAAATGTATAATGACTGAAAATTTCAATTACATGCCACAGTTTGCTATACAACAGTTAACACCTACAATGGCCGAAAATTACAATCAAAAGCCACGAACAACATGGGAACTGCACTACAAAAACACAAAACAGACTTTAGACAAACATAAATAACGATAGGAACTTGGGATTGCCGGATAGAATTCCACAACAACAAAATAAAACAAATATTATCCCAATAACGACTGTCTCTGGATCCTGGAAACAATTTTATCGGATCTGACGTAAAATTTGCGCATTTTGTAATAATTTGTAACAAAGAAAACGATTCAAAATTTAAAACCATTATAATTATTGATATAACATTGTAAATTGAAAACAGCATTGTTTGTTTATGATGAGCAGCCTACAAAAATATGTCAGAATTTCGGCTCTTGGCAGTTCTGTTGGGTAATTTAGTTACTACCCTCATTATATATTTTATAATTTATTGCAATCATATAAAAGTAAAGTACCACTTACCTTTCAACAACCTGTATGATTTAAGTACAGATGCAGAATCTTGTCAACTTAAATAGCCAACGTACAGAAGTTAAAAAAAATGCTTTTCACGTGATTACTTTCTCTCCTTGATCTTCATTTAGTCACAAGAAATGATTTATTGTAAATATCTTTTTAACACAATACATGCACTTATGTTTGTAAAACACTCAATCTCTAATTTACTTAACGAAAAAAATAATAAATCAAAAAAATATTGAACGAACTGAGTCTTAAATAACAAATACCGAAGTTACTGTGAATGCGCATTTCTTCAACTTATGTCTTAAATGACATGAAATATGATGTCAATACTATTTTCAATACAGCAAAACCATTATAAGCAGGTGTTTTTGCATTTCTTTATTTGAGTTTTACAAATAAGGAAAAAGAAATTGAAAGAATAAATTAAATAAGGTGCAACATTTGCAATGCAGTTAGAAGTTGTCCCACCATCCTAGCGGGAGTTATTAAAGTCCCACATAAGGGGTATAACGTTTGATAAAAATATTTCTTTGATGCCCAGATAGGAAATAAAGATATTGTAATTTCTTATCTAAATTAGAAGAAATTTTGTTTAAAAATAAGGCATATCTCCCTCGCGAAAAGTCCTGTCTTTAGCTTCTTTTTGCTTTCAATTTAGATCCTTTTGCTTGTTTGTTCTCTATCAGATTTTATACATCTTTCGCTTTCTTGATTTGCATGGTTTCGATTTTTGTCTGGACTGAAGAGAAATAAGTTGTCGAAATTGTCATAATAAGTTGTCGAAATTACTACATGCGGAAAGAAAATTTATAGTTACTTATTACACCTCGCCATATGTTAAGCAACACCCATTATTTTGTAAGAATTAATTTTGGATTTGAAAGATATATAAATCGTACATATATTTGGCGATTTATTGAACAATAATGATAAATTATAAGTAAAGACAACTTGTTTCTAGCCGAACAACCACCAAGTCTCGTAAAGCAATGCTTGAAACATAATCAGAAAAACAAGAGTGTAAACATAATTTTAATGAGTCAAAAACAAGTTTGCTTTAAGACTTAAATCTAATCAACTTGTTGTCAATGAATTAAAGTCAATAATCGTTTATGAAAAAAAATTCTATTTTGGGGTACATTCGAAGCTACATGTATAACCATCTCGTTTCCGGTAAAAGTTCATTTACCCTGCTCCACATATACTGTTGACTAAACGACAGAGTGATATCTTGAATTTATTTCGCCACTTGCTTACGATTGCATCACATGATTCCTGGATATTTGACAAGGAGTAGTTCTGTCATTAACTTTCCTACCAATGATATCCCTCAAGTTTTCAATTCGGTTCTTGTCCGGCAACATTGCTGTTTATGGAAAATATTATGTGTTGCTTAATTTGTGGCGAGATGTATATTACCACTGGGTCGATTTCACAGCTGGTGGAATTTTAGGCCCTGAGTGTATACAGCATCCAAATAGTCCAGTTCTTCGGTGCTGGCCCGAAGACCGATTTTCTTTGGAAACTTACAATATCTAATTCGGGAAAATTTGTCTAAAACTAAGGAGTAGCTCCCTCAGGCAAAGCTCTGTCCTTAGCTGATTTCGGCTCTAAGTTTAGATCTTTTTGAATATTTGTTCTCTATCGGCTTTTACACATCATTCGTTCTGTATTTCCATAGTTTAGATTTTATCTTCATTGAAGAGACATATGTTGTCAAACTGTTCACATGCACTTCAGTATTTTGTTATTCATAGTGGTCATATTAGTAATAATGATTAAAGGCAAAAAGTATATTTATTTCTTTTTATTATATAAATTTTATATCAGGAACATGTATTTATAGTTTTCATAACGAGAAAGAATTGTATATCGATGGATATCAACTTAAGTTATGTAATTTCAAAATAAAATAAACGAGCCTTTGGCGAGTTTACTATATTTGAAATTACATAACAAGAGTTGATATCCATCGATATACAATTCTTTCGAGTTGTTAAAACTATTTCTCTTATGATGCTGTGAATATTTAGTGCCGAACTGCTGTTTTTGTTTCAAATAACAACACTGTTGCCAGGTAACATTTATCACGGCCAACGAGATTTCACAGTGGTCCAATAGAAACGTCGAAAAAATAATAGCACATCACGCGTGATGTGTTATTACTTGGTGCTCGACCAATGAAATTCCTTTAAAAGCAATTCAACAAGTTCATATCTAACTCCAGCTTCAAAGTCTCGTTATGTACCGCAAATAACTTTTCGTGCAAGGAATAGATAATAAGCATGCATCATAAGAGAATAAGTTTTATTTCTATTTTATTACGTCTCTTTTTGAAAATGTAAAAAAAAAAAATCTAGATGACTTCCTTATGAACAATAATAAAAGCGTTTTTCTATTGCTTGGTTCTACCATGTACTTATCTCATGTGCATTTATCCCACATCCTTTCATTGTTTATTTAAGTGAGACTTCTTCCTGCAAAATATTGAAAGAAGTTATTATCTGAATAAATCTATTACTAATTAAACTGAATAACGCCATTGTCTGAATCCAAAGCGTACACAAGCATGGGGCAAGGTTTAGCATTGAACTCTATGAGATGTTTTAAATACCTTATATGTTTAACATTGAAAACAGTTTGGCACATCAATCGGCAAGTCAAATTAGTCATTAATAGCACGTGAAAAAAAGTAAGAAGTTATATAAAGTAAATACACATTGAAAAAAGATATATGTATACAATCTTGGTTTTAAAAGGATTCGTTCATAGTTGGTGAGCAATGCCACATATGGTTTTAGTTAATTTTTCGTTTTCTTTGCTAACGATTGTCAAAAGTGAATATTATGTGTAACACAGCAGTAGAATAGTGATATACATCGGCAAACGAATACCGAAACAAAACTTAAGAAAGGTGGATTTCCAAAATGACGGCAATTCATATCCAACACGAATTGAAATAGCATGACAAAGACAAAACAAATTAAATAATCTTAGTGAGCAAGCTCACATACCCCACGCCCCAACATATCGGATAATCCTGCATTATCTAAAAATTATCAAAAGTCGAAATCCAAGTAGTTTGCACATCTCCTACAGATGCACAATCATTCTGTAAAATATCTTAAAAACTGTAGGAGGATTTATCCGGGAAAAAGGGTCAACAAATACATTTTTGTGAAAAAAAAAGCAAAAATCAAAATCCAACAAGTATGCACATCTTCAATATATGCACAATCAATCCGCAAAATAAAAACTTTCTAACTTAAAAAAACCCTAGGAGGAGTCATCCAGACAAATGATGTACCTTATAAGCATTATTTCGCCAAAAAAATGACTGAGTTCAACAATGCATATTTTTGTGAAAAATCAGACAAAGTGAAAATCCAAAGTAGCATTCACATCTTTGATATATACACGATCAATCTGCAACATAAAAGTTTCCTTCCTTAAAATCTGTAGGAGTTATCCGGACAAATGATGTACCCTATATGAAACATAATGCAAAAAATGACAAAAATGACAAAGTTCAGCAACGTGAAGTATTCTGAAAAATTATTAAAATCAAAATCAAAGTAGCATGCACATCTTTGATATGTGCACAATCAACCTGCAAAATAAAAACGTCCTATCTTAAAAACTGTAGGAGGAGTTATCCGGACAAATGATGTACCCTATAGGCAATATAATGCGTAGAAGACATTTTTACTATTCATCGTCGGAATCGAAACCGAATCAGAAACCGAAACCAGCATATACAGGATGAATTGCGTTGGAAACACTGTTAATCTGTTTCATTTGTTCAATTTTTAGCTTTCTACATTGGACTTTCAATTGGTAATTGATATAGTGTAGTAGAAGTACTTTGAATTCCAATAATAGAATGAAAGATTGTTTATTTTTTTGCTACACAATTTTCTTTTTTTTTCTATCATTTTGGAGTTCTGATTTTAGGTTCCTGGGCCCGTCTTTTTCCAAAAAGGGTCAAAATTCGTTTAAATAGAGTGTTTTTGCGTCTGTGGAAAGCATAACTATGTTGTTAGTGAACGAATTATTTCTAGTATAATGTTTCTTGACAAATGCTTAATCTGTCATTTTTAGGATCCTAGCCAGACCCGTTTCAGAAATGAAAACTGCATTTTCCGAGTTTCAATCAAAACGCAAATCTTAGCTTTTTCCAATGAATTGTGAATGAAAGGATATGGAGTAAATGCACATGAGACAAAGTCTCTACAAATACATGGTAAAAAACAAGCAAAGGAACAACGCTTTTATTGTTGTTCTTCATCTTGAAGTCACCATGAGGCCTTCAACAATGAGCTTTGCCCATACCTCATAGTAAGTTCAATACGGCCCCTAGCACCGGTTTGAGCGGAATTCTTTGCTAATTGACGAGCAATATGAGAAACAGAAATCGCAATTTAACATTTTAAATAGTAAGTTAATCTAAAATTTTTAAAAATTTTTTTTGAATTATTCCTTTTTGAAAGAGTTTTACATGTTGCAATATACAAATTTAATTACTTTTAGCTAAAATAAGGTAGAATTAGCAAGATTTTTAGGTTGTGGTTTAAAGTTAATCTTTAATGATGACGAAAACAATTCAGTTTCTTTTTTGGAAAATTTTGTTTTGAAGATGTTTATATGTTGCGATATACAAATTTTAGTATCAATAATGTCTTTAATTTGGCACATTATGTCCAATCTTTTGAATTGAAGAAAAACAAATTCACTTTTTTTAAAATTTTATTTATCATTCCCTTTCGAATCAGTTTTATATGTTGTAATATAGAAAATTCCTAAATTGTAGAATAAAAAAGGTATAAAAAGTAATATTTCAAGTCTGCAGTTTAAGAAAGGTAAAATTTGAAGGCTGAGATTTCCAGAATTGAAGCATAAAAAGTATACAAAAGTAAAACTTTCAGTCTGTGGTTTCAACATTCCATGAATTTTAGCATAATTAAGGTTTTAAAAGTAATACTCTAAGAGTATGATTTATTTATGCTTCTCCACGAAAACTGTGTATTGCAACATATAAAACGCCTTCTACAGGATATCAGAAAATAACATTTTCAAAAACACAATCCTTTTGGTCATGTACAAGCACCGAGTTTAAAGCACAGATTACTGGTTTACTTTTAATACCTTATCTGTGATGAAATTGATATATCACAACATATAGAACTCTTTTGAAAGGATTTAAATATCAAATTTTCAAAACACAAAATTGTTCTGTTCATTTCTAAATATTGAGTCTAACCACTAATTTTCTTACTTTTTAAGCCATTTATTTTATAAAAATCATGAAAGCTGTTTATCGCAATTTATAAACTCTTTTGAAAGGATATCTGACATGAACTATTCAAATGACGTAAGTGTTTTGGTCGAATCTTTAATCTTAGTATAAAGCTAAATCTTAAACTCTTAATTTGAATATCTTATTTATGCCAAAAGTCATGTGTACATCCTTACATATGAAATTTATTTAAAAGGATAGGATGGAATAGAATTTCAAAATAACTGAATTGTTTCTCATTTCTAAAGGCTGAGCCTAACCTGCGAACTGAAAATCGTACTTAAATTAATGAAATTTGTATAAAGCAATCTATTTAACTGATTCAAAGACAATGATGAAAAAAAAAGAAAAAAACCTGAATAAATATCGAGTTTAAATCGTAGACTAAAAATCTATGAAAGTGAATATTTTCTCCAGAGATATGTTAAGTAAGATACCTGTTTTAAAGCTTCGTCTAAAACGACGAAATGCCAAGAGAATATGCCGTTCTTTTGGGCCCAAAAATGGTCACCAGTACCACTCTATACGATTGCTAACTTTTCATATCAAAGAACAAATAACTCATCTACATGTATTTATTATTGTTTTCCTGATAGGTTTAGTCTTTTTCATATAGTTACCGATATCCTGCAATACTAGCATTACTTTCGTGTTCATTTCAATTTACTATTAGGAAGAGTTTTTTGCCTTCAACTACTCTCATCTTTCTCTCACTATACATACTGATACGGAAAAGGCCAGAAACATTATCGTTTGCTATCGTAACTAAACGAATATTAATGAAAGATTAGCCCTGTGAAGCATGATACATTAAAAAAATTAAGTGCTATTCCTGACTTAGATGAAGAACAACAAGGTTTTACCATGTATTTGTAGAGACTTTGTCTCATATGCATTTACTCCATATCCTTTTATTCACCATTAGATTGAGTCATTATGATACCTTCAACACCCACTTCAGCAATTAAAAAGTTACATGTAGAATAAACAATTAAAGGATATGGAGTAAATGCATATGAGACAAAGTCCCTACAAATAAATGACAAAATAAGCATTTATATAAATATAAGAAGTATTGGCAACATCAAATTTTGTATGTTAATTTGTTTTATTCATGATTACAACCAAATAACAAATTTGACAAGCAAATTGTGGAGTGGTCACATATTTTCTATGAAATGCCTAAAGTCTAGTCGCTTCTATTACCTTGTGTTTTATAAATAGATCTACTGTAAATATTAAAAACAAAACTTAACTTTTGATTCCATCAGACACTGGTCATGCAATTAAGAGAAACAAAACACAATTCATTCTGTATAACATGGTTTCGGTTTCGGTCTCGGTTACGGATTCGGTTTCAGTTTCGACAATGAATAGTAAAAAAATATGTCTAAAAATGACAAAGTTCAACAATGTGTAATTTTCTGAAAAGTATCCAAAATCAAAATCCAAGTAGCATGCACATCTTTGATCAGCGTAAAATAAACCTGCAAAATAAAAACTTCCTATCTGATAAACTGTAGGAGGAGTTATCTGGACAAATGGTGTAGCGACTTGATGACAGACGGACGGACGGACGGACGGACGGACTGACGGACGAGTCAAAACTATATACCCTCCGCAACTTCGTTGCGTGGTGTAAAATAAACAAAAATGAACAAGAACGTCACAAAACTATAGCACTAACGGTGTGAACCCTACAAAAACCTGAGGTATTATCAGGTAAACACCTACAATGGCCGAAAATTATAATCACATACCATAATCAACAACAGTCTGAAATCCGTTGGTTTTTAAACAATAGAAAATGGACTCTCTTTTAAAAAAGATAAAAATGTCGATTGCAATGTTTAGCTCGTTGTTAAGACCTGATAATAGTTACTTATAACATGAAATTTCATACTCTGTTATGTTCACGTGACCTATCTTGATATTGACAAATGACATTTTTAAATAATTTTGATATTTCTTGCATATTTTTTTTATGAAAAATAAGATTTCTAGGAATATCTATGGTTCCAAAGAGTTTTGGATTTAGGTATTTCTTTATAACGGAAAATTTCAGGAAAACATATACTTTGCAATTAAATATTCATCGTTTCATTTGCAAATTTTGGACTAGGTACACGCAGTGGTTTCGACGAAATCAAGTATATAAAACGACCATTTCTACCTCGCAACTGTCCAGTTTACATAAACAAAATTGATTTTACTCATTAATCACGTGGGGTCTTTGAATGGGCTTTAATTGAGGGCACGTCCTTTTCCTTGATTAAACCAATGAAATCTTTGTTGATGATTACCGTTTGAGATCGTGGGTAAAAAAGGAAAATTGCGCTGTTTGGAGACGATATAATTTTGCCTGGCAACATGGAATGCATTTTGGATCTCATCGTTGCTTGTGCAAGAATCGTCACTAAATTGACCTAAAAATAAAGTATGTTAAAAAAATCTATCTACATATAATCTTGTTTTGGTACTATAATATTAATAAATGTGTATTTTCATAATGGTCCTGTTATGTGTCCTAGGTCTGTAATAATGGTCTGAGGATATCTGTAATGGCACGAGGCAACGCCGAGGGCCATTACAGCATCCGAAGGCCATTATTACAGACCGAGGACACATAACAGGGCCATTATGAAAATACTCATTTCTTAAAACTTTTATTAACCATATTGATGAACTTTAATAGATTGATAAATGAATGTAAATGTATAAAAGATCTTATGGAAATTCATTTTTTTTACATGAAAAGTCGTTTGATGGATCAAATATCTCAAACAAACAAAAAATAGCTATATAAGATTTTAAACTGCTCAAACTAAAAAAAAAAGACTTTGTTTTAAAAAAATCAATGAATGATGTAAAAAGTCAAATATCTGAAAGAAAAAAGTTTCTCTTTACAGCTGTATTAGCATTTACCCAAATTGAAAAAAAAACTTTTTTGACAAAATAAAGAAAAAAAGTTTATTTTTTTATTCCTTGTGATTAGATGAGTAAAACGAGAGGTCACAAGTAGGGTCAAATATCTGAAACAAAAAAAAGTTTCTCAATACAGCTGTATTAGGATTTACCCCAATGGACAAACAAATTTTTTGGGGGAATAAAATCAAGAATTTTTTTTTATTCCTTGTGATGAGATGAGTGAAATGAGTGGTCACAAGTAGGCTCAAATATTTAAAGCAAAAAAAAATCATTCTTCATACAGCTGCATTAGGGTTTACCGCTGAATTACAAAAAACTTCTTTAGAAAATCAAGAAAAATGTATATTTTCTGATCTCTTATGATGAGATGAGTAAAATGAGTGGTCACAAGTAGGGTCAAAAATCTAAGACAGAGATGTTAAGCATCATACATGATACAGTTCCTAATTCAGGCAAAGTATGTGAGACCACTCAAAGATCTGCAAATACAATAAAAACTGTATTTCCAATTTTCTATCACTTATTCAATACAAAGAATGCAGAAATAATGTGTACTTTACTGTAAATATATAATACAATCATAATTCTGCGTTTTATAGACACCAAGTGAACTACACGGCCGCCATCTTGAATCCTATAATGGCCCTGCTAATCCCATAATGCCCTGTTATCTCGTAATGGCCATGATTATTCCGTAATGGCCTTGTTGTAATGCATACTTGTAATATACTCTTGGTCATTAATATGGAATATTCGTATTTTCTGAGTCAAAATTTGAAGTTTGGAAGCATTATACACATAAGTGTTTGGACGGAAGTATAATATTTTGCTTTAAACATTATTTTCTATATGTGAAGTATGAAAGTCTCTTATTCTTAGAATCTCTCAGAACACTCCTTCAACCCGTTCTGAAACCCACTTTTTGTGAAAATGGGACATTTTTCAAATCAAATAATTGGTGCACAAATATTTCCTCAAAATGCAATATTCGAAGCCTATCGTGCACAGCAATGATTTAAGTGAAAATATCCGCTATTTTTAAAGGATAATTTGATTTTTTGAAATCAAACAGCCCTTACATATCTGAGGGATTCTTAAGAAAAAATATTCCATATTTATGACCAAGAGTATGTATAAAGGCAATGCATTTTCTTACATATTTTATCCTAACTGGGTAATAAATGCATTTTAACGCCCGATAGCAATTGATTTTGACCAGTCTGTCCAATGAATATTTTCATCACGACAGTGAATTATGAAAGGAAATCGCATATTACCTCTTCTTGGAGGCAAGTTTAATCACTTTTTACCTTCAAAGTAAAGATGTGTTTCACTAAACATTGTATTTGTTTATTTCTTCTGAAATCTTGACATTTTGTCGATTGTTTATTTTCGTTGCCATGCCCTTAAATTTGTTCCGAAAGCTACATGTATATAAACACAAAAGAGTTTTTTCTAGAAGGGAGATAATTAGAATACTAAATTTCTCGCCGACGAGGGAACTGTTCCAGATAAAACAAAAACCCCATAACAAACCAGAGAAAAACATAAATAAAGATAGTATTTATATCTTATGAAGGATGCATGAATGTTGCCTATGCAAAATTAGCTAACTCTAAGGAAAATACTTTTAAAGTGTTGGAGTCTTTTTGTCGGGCAACAGCTGAGAGCGGTTGTAAGAACACTTTCTTCCGTAAATGTTGGTTTACAGTGTGAGACGACCCATGTGAGATCGATGCACGCGACCTCGTCTCACATGGGTAAATGACCAACCAAAAGTGTTCATTTTTGTGATACAATAATCGTAACCATGATAAAATGTCACAATGTAAGGCACACTCAAATGGCGACGACGTTACTCGCACAGTATAGGCTTCCAGATGTTGTCGTATTTTACGGAAGAAATAGCTACTTACATTCGATCAAAATCAAAGATCTGGGTATCTTTCACTCATGTAAGAAATTCTCCGTCTTGTTCTCTCGTTTCGCTGCGCTCCACTCGAGAAAAGACGGAATTTTTTACATTCATGAAAGATACCCCGATCTTTGATCTGCTCTCATGTAAGAAGCTATTATTGTCAGATATGTTTGTGTCTCTTGACAACCCGCATCTGTGGGTGAAAAGGACATGGATGTGTCGTTGCTCAACATTTAGCAATGGATTCCACTAATACAAGTTGGATGGACGTCTTGAGATTACTATGAAAAAGCTCATTGTTAAAGGCCCAACATTTTTGAATGGGCTTAATAACAAAATTACCGAACAGAGTTGTCAAGAGCCGAAGTCCATGAGACAAAAGGACAAATGAGGTAGAAACCACCGAAAAAATTGTCGTCCGCAATGGTCCTGATTTGGTACAGGCATTTCAAAAGAAATGGTGGGTTAAACCGGTTTCATGGCATGCCAAACCTCCCCTTCCATTGTGGTAGTGTCCGGTAGCAACTCAACAGCAATTGCTATTGAAAGGGCGTAGACAGTTAAAAGAAATGATCATCCCAGTACTAAGTAAAAAAAGAATCTCGAATCATAGTTCGGACCGAAGCTTCAAATTTTTCCATGAGGGACTGATATCTATTTAAGAACTTTTTTAATGATCGCATGAGACGGAATTTTTTATTGATAAGGCGGTAACTATGTCTAATTAGAATGTCTGCATAATTTGTGCTAGCTCTCGCGTTAAGAATCAATTGTAACACATAAACTCCGTAAGCAGGAGAAGCTGGAATATTCCTCTCAAAGTTGGGGAAATTAATAATTTTGAAATTAAAATCGTCCCTTTTGTCGTAAATTTTAGGACTAAGATGACCATTTTCATCAAATTCGAGATGTAAGACCAAAAGATGTAGATTTAGCTGTCTCTGTCGTTTCTTTTATCCCTAGTTCTGCCGGATATATTAATGGGACCCATTTAGCAAAAGATGCGTTATTGATGGAAAGAACATCATCAATATGTCTATAAGTGAGATTGAAGGATCTAGCATCTTTATTTTATTATCTTTTACGAGTCCCTGAAGAAGTTCAGTCTCGTAAGAATATAAAAACAAGTCTGCGAGTAGAAGAGCACAATTAGTGTCAATTGGCATGCAAACTTGCTGTTGATAAATAGCACCTCCAAATGTGACAAATATGTTACCAATTAGAAAATCAAGCATAATGCATACCTGCTTTTCATCGTAGCATACTCGGAAACAGCTTATTACTAAAGGCATTTCTCACCCTCGTTTTTACGGAAATGTTGTTGAAAAATGTCAAAAAATGATAAAAAAATCCAGAAAAACTGGGACGTAACTTACAAGCTTTACGTAATAGGGGATATTGACCGGATATTCTTCATGATTCCGTTAAATTGGCTTTGGGATCCAATGGCCTGAAGATTTTACAATTATACTGGCCTCTCACTGATACTGCAGATGTCTACTGAAATCCATGATGATTCTTTACCAAACCCTTCGCGAAGTATTGAATTTGATTATTATTCCGTAATGCGACAGTGTTTTACCAGCAGGCTAGGCTCCTTGAGCTAGCCGGCAGTTTAGCGGCGAGCACTCCTCGACCAATCTTTCTAAATTACGTTTTGTCTATTCTTTCCTTTTCAAGATTGTGGTCGTAGAGTTAGTGGTCTACCTGTATTGGGTTTTATTTGTATGTTTATTATACTATAGGGAAACGGGATAGAAAAAGGGGAGGTTTGGGTACCCATAAACCGGTTTAACCCTACCGCTGGCTGTTGCCAGTGCCGGTACCAAGTCCGGCTATTCCGAGTTCCTATCGTTGTCTATGTTTGTCTTTTGTCATTTTATTGTTTTTCTTGTGCAGTTCCCTGGTTGAGTGTGGCTTGTGATTGTAATGTTCGGCCATTGTAGGTGTTTCCTGTTCTCTTCCTTTCATTAATTTTATCTTTTAAATTTGTTTTTGAAAAAAATGTGGATTTATAACCTAATACAACATATTTTTTTGAATCGGCAAAGGCTTTGTGAATGATTCCTTTAATTCGTGATTTTACTTTATCATGAGGAAGCGTGGTATACAGTGTGGAAAAATCAAATGTTTTCAGAGAATGTATTTGAGAATTTAGTGTTTTAATTTTGAAGTAGAATTGTTGCATAAATTCTGGGGATGCGCAGTCAGCTTTTGGTTTTCAATATTGGTCTTGATGCAAACAAGAGACCCCAAGATATCAATTTTTTTACACATGTGGTATGCGACGTGAACTCCTCCTACATTTTGGATTTAGGAATTTAATTTTGTGGTAGAATTGTTGCATATGGTCTGTATATACGCAATAAGCTTTCGGATATTTGATATTTTTCTTGAACAAGAGGCCCGATGATGCTGATTTGAAAAAGACCCCAAAATGTGGATTGTGACACACATGGCATACGACACCAACTAGTCCTACAGTTTTGGATATATGTAGTTACTTTTGTTGTAGAATTGTTGCATTAAGTCTGTAGATGCGCTACTAGCCTTAAGAATTTTGAGTTCGGGTCCAACTTTGGTAAATTTCCTGAAAATGGCAGAGACTAATATTTTTTTGGACATTTTGGCACTTAATCTAATATTCAACGAGTATTTGAAATGGAAACACAATTCTGAAAACTCGGGATTCCAATTCTGGTAAATAGCCTAAATGTCTCAAAGGCCACATTTTTTTGAGTTCGACCTAGCAACCAAACTTTTAGCATTAGGGAAGTCATTTTTGCCAATTGGATTTCCAAACTAATTGATTTTAATTTTGGTAAATTTCCTGAAAGTCACAAAAACCACTTATTTTTAGCTCAACTGGCCTAAAAGGCCATGTGAGCTTTTGACATCACTATGCGTCCGTCGTCTGTCGTCCGTCATCCGTCCGTCTGTCAACAATTTCAAAAATTTTCTCCTCTAAAACCACAGGGCCAAATGTAACCAAACGTGGCCTCAATCATCACCAGAGAATGGCTTTTCAAATTCGTGCTTGATTGGGCGGCAGGTTAAACAACTTGGCCGCTTTTCCTAAAAATAGAAGATAGGGGTAAATTGCAGTTTTTGGCCAATAACTCAAAAACTGTTACAGATATCAAAAGTCTGACGGTGGGTCAAAATGATCAGCATGGCGAGATCTACCTACCGTGCAATTTTAATGAAAATCTGAAACCCATCTCGGAGTTATAGCTCCTTTTTCCGTAAAATTTTCAAACTTTGTTTAATTTTTTATTTCAAAAAGTGTAACAGATAGAGGTCAAATATATATTGCAAAAATATTCAGCATATAAAGATCTACCCATCCTGAAATTTTGAAGAAAATCAAAAACCCTTGTAGAAGTTAAGGATCTTTCAAAATTTTCATATTTTTCGTCATTTAGTCATTAGTCATTAGTCATTTCGTCATTTCGTCATTAGTCGTGGACTGTTAGTCCCCGAGGGTATTCACCAGCCCAGTAGTCAGTACTTCGGTGCTGACCCGAAAGCCGATTATTTTTGAAACCTCACAATATCTAAAGTTTTGTAAATATTGTTGAAAACTAAGGAGTATCTCCCTCATGCAAAGCTCTGTCCTTAGCTGATTTTGGCTTTCCATTTAGATCATATTGGTTATTTGTTCTCTATCAGTTTTTAAACATCTTTGAGTTTATGGTCTTCCAAACATTTAGATTTTATCTGCACTGAAGAGACATAAATTGTCGAAATGCGCATATGCAGAAAGTAAATTCACAGTAACTTCGGTATTTAGTTATTATTTCCAAAACTATAGAAGATGAAGGTTAAGTCTAAATATATAAAATGTTTGCCATGCTGTGATGGCTTCAAAACTGGTGTCGAAAGGGTTCCTTAGCAAGAACGTTTTATGCCAAAAAAGCCAAACAAAGAAATATAGTAAAACATGATCAGACTTAAGTACAGCTCAAGATATTAGTGGTGTTAGAGCTACCAAAGTTTGAAAGACAGAAGATCAAATGTATAAGTATGTTAGCTTGATTGTGGCAACTGAAAGCCAGGTGAGCGATACAGGCTCCTGGGAGCCTCTGGTTTGGAATTCTGCCTATCAACCATATTTTTGGATTTGTTTCAATTAACATAATCATTTTCAACAGCTTAATTTAAAAAGTACTCGATTTAAATTTTGGTAAATTTCCTGAAAATTTCACAAAGACCGCTTATGTTTTGGAATTCTACCTGGCAACCATACTGTTAGGATTTTTTTTAATTGGGCAATCATTTTTAGCTCACCTGGCCAAAGGCCATGTGAGCTTTTGCCATCACTTGGCGTCCGTCGTCGTCCGTAAACTTTTCATATTTTTGTTACCTCCTCTGAAACCACTGGACCAATTTTAACCAAACTTTACAGGAATGATGTATGGTAGGTCCTTCACAAAGATTGCCGAAATTTTTCTGATCCGCCAAAAAACATGGCCGCCAGGGCCGAACATAGTTTAACATGGGACCCTATGGGAAAAGCATATATTTGCTATCTCCTCTGAAGCTACTGAAGCAAATGGAACCAAACTTTACAGGAATAATGTATGGAAGGTCCTTTCCTTAGTTTGCCGAATTTTTTTCGATCCGTGATAAAACATGGCCGCCAGTGCAGAACATAGTTTATTATGGGACCCTATGGGAAAAGCAAATATTTGCTATCTCCTCTGAAGTTACTGAAGGAAATGGCACCCAACTGTACAGGAATAATTTATGGAATGTTTTTTACTTAGTTTGCCGAAATTTTTTCGATCCGTGAAAAAACATGGCCGCCAGCGCAGAACATAGTTTAACATGGGCCCTATGGGAAAAGCATATATTTGCTATCTCCTCTGAAGTTACTGAAGCAAATGGAACCAAACTTTACAGGAATCATACATGGAAGGTCCTATACTTAATTTGCCGAAATTTGTTCGATCCGTGAAAAAACATGGCCGCCAGCGCAGAATGTAGTTTAACATGTGACCCTATGGGAAAAGCATATATTTGCTATCTCCTCTGAAGCAACTGAAGCAAATTGAACCAAACTCTACAGGAATGATGTATGGAATGTCTTTTATGTAGATTGCCGAAAATTTTCCGATTCCCTTAAAAACATGGCTGCCAGTGCAGGGCATAGTCTAACATGGGACCCTATGGGAAAAGCATATATTTGCTATCTCCTCTGACACTACTGAAGCAAATTCAACCAATCTTTACAGTAAGGATGTATGGAAGGTACTTGGATCTGACAAAAAAAGTTGGCCTCCAGTGCAGAACATAGTTTAACATTGGAGCCAGGAATGGAATGAGATAACCTCCTTTTAATCATCATCTCTGAAATGAATAGAAGGTCCTTTCCAAAAATTATTCATTTCAATAAAATAAGACAAAAAACATGGGCGCTAATGAAGAACATAGCTAAACATTTGACCCCATTGGTAAGAAAACATCTTTTTAGTCATGTATGGCGTAGAAGCATTTTGCCAGGTGAGCTATACAAGCTCGGTCTCTGAGCCTCTAGTTACCTATTGGATTTCCAAAATAATAAATTCCCATTTTTGGTAAATTTCCTGAAAATCTCAAAGACCACTTATTCTTTTCAATTCTTCCTGGCAACAGTACTCTTAGAATTTGTTTAAATTAGGCAATCATTTTCACAAATTGGATTTCTAAAATTATTGATTCAAAATCTTGGTAAATTTCCTGAAAGTGTCAATGGTGAATAAAAGGATAAGGAGTAAATGCACATGAGACAAAGTCTCTACAAATACATGGTAAAAAACAAGCAAAGGAACAATGCTTTTATTGTTGTTCTTCATCTTGAAGTCACCATGAGGCCTTCAACAATGAGCTTTGCTCATACCTCATAGTAAGTGCAAGACGGCCCCTAGCACCGGTTTAAGCGGAATTCTTTGCTAATTGTCGAGCAACGCTACATCCATGTCTTTCTTGGTCATGGGTGCGGGATTGTCAACAAACATCAATTAAACTGGCAAAGTGCTCTTACAATCACTGTCATCCTTTGCCCGACAAAAGCACTAGTGTCTTAAGCTAGTGGACAACTACAACATATAGACAAACACAGGGCACTCATCAAGTCGAATGTAAGAAAGCTTGGCGTTATAAAATAGTGAGATGTGGGCACTTAAAACAGGTGGTCTGGATTACATTTCGAAAATTACAAAAATAATTGCCAAAATTTGAAAGTATCAATAGTATATCCATATGAGAAATTCTCTCACGCACAAGTACACCATAACTGAAAAATATCCACTTATTTTTTTTCAAATTCTACTTAGCAGCAATACTTTAAGAATTTGCTTTGATTAGGACAAACAATTTCAAAAATATTTTATTCCAAATTTGGCAGATTTCCTGAAATTGTTAATAAATTATTTTAGGAATTTTAGGAATGCTACATTGAAACCATGGTTTAAAAATTTGTTACAATTTGAACAAACATATTCACACATTTGATTTCCAAAATATTTGATTCCAAGTTTGGTTAATTCATGAAAGTCTCAAAGACTACTTATTAGTTTTTTAATTCTTATTTTATTTTCTTATTATTTATTTATTTATTTTTTTATTTTTTTTTTGCAATTCTGCCTAACAACCATATATTCTTGAATCCCTTTTAGCAATTAAATTGACTTTCAAGAATCTAATTTCAAAAATGTTAGGAAAAATTATTTGGTCTATAACTGTTTTATGTGTCAAACATGGAGTTTGCGGATCAGTGTCGTTTCCGACGGTAATTACTCTAGTTATCATTCTTATGTGTTTTGGTTAATCCATTATACCTAAAAGTAAGTTCAAGACGGCCATTCTATTGACTCAATGATGCGGCGTCATCAAAACAAACATTACATCAGCTGTGTCCTTACAATCACTTTCATCCATTGCCTGACAAGAAAAGACTACTGGTTGACAATCACAACATATAAAAAAACGACGGTTACATCAGTTAATGGTATAAAAGTTATCTATCTTTGGAATTAAACTTTTACTGAATCCAAACCTAACGTTAACATGCATAGAGCACATTGAATTCTATTACACACCTTTAAGTTTCATAGATCTGAATCAAATTAAATAGTTGCGACCAATTTTCCTGGTACAGGTACTTCTTTTTTTTCCCTTCTGAGCATATTCTGGCATTTTGCGGTCGAAACAAGGGTTATTATTCGCGTTTGCACAGGAGTAGAGAGTAATAGTGAGATTTTATTTTGACATGTCAAAAATCTTTTCACGAATGTTAACGGATCTTTACGAATTATGTTATTCGTAAAAACTCGCAAACGCAAACTATCATTAACGAAATTCATCGAGTTGTACTTACGTCAATTTACGGGAATTTTTAGAAAAGAATTGCATGTTACCGTTTTCTTTGTAAATAGATCAACTTTCTTTAATATTTCTACTTCTACCTTTAAGGTGAAGTTGATAAACTTCTAGAAGAAGTTTCCCGTTTCTAAAATTTGCATGCGAATCAATGGTTTAGAATAACATTGAAATATCAAAAAGTAACTCTTGGCAAGAATTTTATGAATCTTTTTAAAGATTGTGTCATTTAAAGTTAACGAGAACCGAACGTTCAGTCTATTAATCCGGAAAAAACAAAGAAAAAGGCATAAAATGAGTTCGGCAAAGAAAAGAAAAATGATGATACATTTGCACATACAAATTTGAACAACACAGACCCAATAAAAGACATAGGTGCACTAGTAGAGTTAGCATCTCCAGCTTCTTATACGATACTCGCCGTGTCAAAAATGACTAATCCGGTAGAAAAAAAAACAATGTTAAGCTTTTAAAAGGCAAGATGTGCTGTCATTTTGGAAACAGATATCGCATTCGTGACGTCGATAGATTGATGACTTCATGTCATATAAGATATTCATGTTTAAGTAGCCTATTTGTGAGCAACCTGGCTCTATCAAAGAAGTCACTGTATCGACCACAGGCCCTTTAGTAGCGCATGAAGTGAGAGATGTAGAATCCATATGCTGGAGCTGTTGAAATGTTTCTTCACAGAAAAGGGAAGTTGACTATTGGAAAAGCAAAGTCACTGCGTTTGTCAGACAGCTTATTTTTAAGTGTACCTATACTCTTGGTCAAAAATATTGAATATTTTTTGTTGAGAATACCTTCGATATTTAAGTGCTGTTTGTTTCGCTGAAATTATTGCTTAAATCATTCTTGTACACGATGGGCATCGAAAATTGCATTTCTTGGAAATATTTGTATTCATAATATTGGATTTAAAAAATGTCCCACTTTCACAAAAAGTGGGTTTCAGAACGGTTTGAAGGAGTGGTCTTACAGATTCGTAGAACCAGAGACTTTCGTTCTTCACAGTTAGAAAACAATGTTTAAAGCAAAATTCATCTACACATTTTTATGCATAATGCTTTCAAATTTTGGCTCAGAAAATATGAATATTTCGTATTCATTGGCCAAGTTATATGTTGTTAATTCAAGATGAAGTTAAAGGAGAGAAGCCGATGTAGAAGTGTTTGTAATTATCCTTAATTTCAAGTTCTTTTGGATGATCTTGGATAGATCAGATGAAACAAAATAAGAAAATCACCACAACGAGGGTTGTTTAGTGACAAAATATAACGAAAGCTAGTCTTTATTATCATTTTGCAGAAGCCCTTCGATGAATTCGGCCTCATAACAGTTGAGAATCAGATCGGCTGTAGAAGAGGTGCACAGTTTGTGCTTTTTAAGGATTGTGACAAATATTAGTACTTTAGATCTTGTTGATTATATAAATAAGTCACATCTGTAAAAGAAAACCTGAAATTTCTATAGACATACACAATACTTAAAAACAATAGGAATAATACCATTTGCCAACACACCTTCCTGTGGAGCTTCGTTTTGAATCATGGTCAGACGCCTGTCTGAATAAATTCTGTTACGCATGTAGGTAGTAAATTTGACCTGAAGTTGCATGCATACCACTTACCGCTGTACAATAGAATATATGAAAAAGGAAATTACATGCTTTTTGATTTTCGATCCCTATATATTTTTTGCACAGTAAAACGGACTCAATAAGCAATGAAGGGATATTGAGTTAATGCACACGAGACAAAGTCTCTACAAATACAAACCTCTTTAATTACAACGGCAGTAAAATACAAAAAGAACAAAGCACATGTATGTTACACAAATTTAACAGTGTGAACTATCAAAACAAAACGGAAGTGACATCAGGTATTCCGGAAGGGTAAACATTCTTATGAAACCAAAAACAATAAATGCAAAAAACACAGCTAGTGTTGCATTAGTTTCGAATGCTCGGTTTCTCCGACTGGTCAAAAAGTTTTGGTTATTTAAGAAATGTTTGAAAACTGATTCGAGTTATAGGCGGTTTAACAGCATTTAGTTCAATTAGATAGAATGGCTACAATTTATTTCCGATTAAATAACTAATTAATTGAATTTTAGCTCTTCACATTTTATTTTAGTAATTTGGCATTTGTAAGTGTCGCCAACCAATTTCAACCTCAATGTTTATCAAAAAAAAAATTAGAGCAAGACAGCAAAGACAATTAAGACCGAAAGGATCTTACAGTTCGGCCAAATAAAGATTCATTGAAATTTTTTAAAAGTTTGTTCTATTGTATTATTTGATTTGTATTTGCTTAACTTTTATGCACATTGTGAAAATAAATATCTGGATTAGATCTATATTCAGGCATTCATTGATATAATCTCGAGGCGAATTGCTGACTACCTCACAACACTAAATATCACATTACAATATGATTTATCATTAATTGGTTAGGTTTACTAAGTGTTATGTCAGTATGTGTTTTATGGGAAAACAGACTAAAACCGGTGCCAGGGGTCGTCTTGAACTTATTATGAAGTATGAGAGAAACTCATTATTGGAGGATTCATGGTGAATGATTTAATATGATGAACAACAATAAAACGTTGTTCCTTTGCCTTCTTGAATTTGAATCAACCCTGTAAAACACACGAAAATTGCCACCTTCAGTAACTGAATAAAATGTTTCACATTATTACTAACTGATATATAGAAAAACTAGGTATATATATATAGAAAAGCTAGGTACATGACACCGTTTCATAGTCATATACATAGAAATACAAAGTAATGAAACAAAACCGGTGCCGGTACAAAAACCGGCCTTTCGGAGTTTCTATCGTAGTTTCATTTGTCTAATAGGCTTTTTATTTGTGTTTTTTTTCCTTGTGAACTACCCTGGATTATTAGGTATCGATATGTAATTGTGATTTTCGGTCATTGTAAGAATATCTTGGTATCTTCTCTTGTTTAAGGAGTCTGCAGGGTATTAATTTCCTATTATAGAATTTTGTGAAATTTTCTGTGTAGAAACATAATTTTATTATTATTCAAAATAAAAAATACAATTTGGGGAACACCGTGCAATAAGCGAAAAAACTGCAATTGAAAATTTGAATTTTACGATTTTACAAAGAAATGATAAGGACAATGACTATATGAGTGGATAAATTTAAAAATCTATTATAGATTTTATTTATCCTTTGCATGTGTTTTAAACTCATTATATTGTTTGCATATAAAAAATAAAAATTAGGGGTCACCGTGGAAATAAGCGAGATAAACTTTGAAACGCTAATATCTCTAGTGATATCTATATGAAATTCTTTTTTAAATTATCTCCCTTGCTTAATTTCTGTGTTCTGTATATCCTTTTACAAATTTGAAGTACATGTGTTTTAGTTCAACTTTTTGAAATGAAAATGTTGTAAATTGGATAAGGGATTAAAGTTTTAAATACTTTGGAACTTAATTTACATTTAAAGTAATTATTTTGGTAAATTTCTGAATGTATGAAACCTAAATGAACAAGTATAAAACAAAAATGGCGGAATAATACCACTGAGACACCTTAATTGTATTTTGCTTTGTAGTCAGCGTGAATGGGGCCTTCAACAATAGGCAAAATAGAAATACTTCATAGTAGGCTAAACAAGGAACTGGAGACACAACATAATGAAAGATTACTTAATCTCAGAATTAAAAGAGGGTCTTCTTATATTGTTTATTTATTTCTATTTATTGTATGGAAACCATCAATCTTAGTTTTAACGCCTGAGTAAACAAAGCAAGCAAGGTAACCAAACTTTTGTTATACATGCTCGATGAAATTAGCTCTAAAGGTTATAATTCTCGCACAAAGAATAAAGTAATCAAAAACCTTGTTCTAACTATTACTTGAACACATATTTTATTGACAATATGACCGTTCTTAATTAATTCTAAGTTTAACGTCAGTCTGAGACCTCCAACCTAAAAATGATGGAGGAATAAAAAACAAACCTATAATTATCTTTTATATAAATATTTAAGAATTGATTTCACTGGTAGTGTGACGGGTGCCACGCGTGGAGCAGATCGTGCTTACCCTTCCGGAGCACCTGACGATACCTCAGTTTTTATAGGGGTTCACACTGCTAGTGCTTTAGTTTTGTGGCGTTCTTGTTTATTTTTATTTATTTGTTGTGTCTTTGTCATGCTGTCTCAATTCGTGTTGCTGTGAATTGCCGTGATTTTGGATTTATGATTTTAGAATTTCCCCTTTCCTCGTTCTTGCTTCGGTATTCGTTTGCCGATGTATTCACACTTTTAAATTGTTCTTGAACTGTTCATTAAATTTTCTAGAAGAGTTTACGAGTTTATTTCGGTCTTTCATCAATTCTGGCCCATGAGGACCCGACTGCTAGATCAATGACCGACCAATGCAGACCTCACTGCAAAAATTTTGTAGCAATTCGAAATTTTTGTTTACTTATCAAATATCAAAATTTCCAACAATCTACGCACGAAGGTGACGTTTAACATAGAATTAATTTAAAATGGCCTAATACCTTAAAAGCATGGCTAATGCAACACAAAATTAAGTAATCTTTAAACTCTTTTAAATGTCAAAGCATGTTTAAGCTTCTTACTTAGGGCATTTCCTCGTTTTTACGGAAATGTTGTTAAAAATGCCAGAAACTGATTAAAAATCCAGAAAAGCTTGTACGTAACTTACATTCCTCACGTAAAAGGGGATATTGACAAGATATTCTGCTTGCAGGCATCCGTTTAATTAGCTTTGAGATCTAGTGACCTTTTACACACATACTGGCCTCTCACTGATACTGCCGATGTCTTCTGAAATTTATGATGATTCTTGAACAAGCCATTCGGGAAGTTTTGAATTTGATTTTCGTCCGGAAGTGCGACAATGATTAACCAGCAGACTAGCCTCCTTGAGCTAGCCGGCAGTTTAGCGGTGAGCACCCCTTGACCAATCTTTCTAAATTACGTATTGTCTTTTTCTCCTCCCTGAAGATTGTGGGTATTGAGTAAGCAGTCTACCTGTATCGGGTTTGATTCGTATGACTATTTTACTATAGGAAACGGGACAGATAAAGATGAACCCTCAAAGATGAGGTTTGGGTACCCATTAACCTCTTTAACCCTACCGCTTTTGCTAGTACCGGTACCAAGTCCGGCTGTCCCGGGTTCATAACGTTGTATACATTTGATTTTTGTCTTATAAGTGTTTTTCCTTTGAAGTTCCCTGGCAGACTGTAGCATTTAACAGTAATTTTCAGTCATTGTAGATGTTTCCTGTAATCCCTTTTATTACTAGCTTGGTTAAATTGTGATGTATTAAGATAATGATAAGAATAATGATAAGATAAAGATAATGATAAGAAACTTAGCTAAATATTTCTGGCAGTACTAGTTGGAACTACGAAATTGTATTACATAAAGTGAAAGATTTATTGGGAGCGTTTTGAACATGAACAATTCACAAAGTACAGCGTAGTTCATCATCTTCGGGTGTCTTCTTATATCCTGAATTTTATACTTAATAACCTGAAATTAAAAAAAGAATCAAATAGCATCTTCTTATTTAATTACTCTTATGGGATTAACTAGTACCATGGAAGAATGAAAAAAATGACGAAACGTTTTAATTCTACTTACTAGTATTTTCCTAAGTTAGTTAAAAACAGAATACCTAAGTTACTGTAAATTCACTTTCTGCATATGGCCATTTCGACAACTTATGTCTCTTCAGTGCAGATATAATCAACATATTGGACATCCGGACATTGAAAGTCGTATAAAAGCTTTTTTTAATTTCTTTTTCAACTGAAATTGATACCATGATTTATTTCAACGTGTGTTTGGCGTACCTTAATACCCTCCAATCATGACTGATATAAATTATCATTATCTTAGAAATTACATTAATATATTTTGTGTGGATTATCTTTCGTACCAAAATGGAATAGTTTTGCTCTGTCTGTTTCAACTTGTTTTCTTGTTAAAGTCAGTTTAAGATAATTTTACGACTTTGTAAATGTCTCTTATACATATAAGTCAGATTACCTAAAATGATATTTGGAAATGTTTGAAAAATTGGTAATATTGTTTATTATTGAAAAGGTGTTTACACATTCAGTCTGAAGAAAAACATCTCATTTCAATAATGTTCTATTGTTTTCGGTCTTACGGTTTATTTGGTTTTGTGAAGCTATAAACTGTTTTGTGTTTTTGTTGCTCATCTTTCTTCGTGAATGATATTTTGTTGTCGTTTCTTCGTGAATGGTATTTTGTTGTCGTTTCTTCGTGAATGATATTTCGTTGTTGTTTCTTCGTGAATTGTATTTTGTTGTTGTTTCTTCGTGTTGTTTCTTCGTGAATGGTATTTTGTTGTTGTTTCTTCGTGAATGATATTTTGTTGTTGTTTCTTCGTGAATGATATTTTGTTGTTGTTTCTTCGTGAATGATATTTTGTTGTTGTTTCCTCGTGAATGATATTTTGTTGTTGTTTCTTCGTGAATGGTATTTTGTTGTTGTTTCTTCGTGAATGATATTTTGTTGTTGTTTCTTTGTGAATGATATTTTGTTGTTGTTTCTTTGTGAATGATATTTTGTTGTTGATATTGGATTTGTATTTAAGAAAGACGAACTTCAATAGCTTGATCACGCATGGGATCTATGAAAAATAGTTTGATCTACAGGGGTGTAAGAGATTTTGAGGTAAAACTGTGTTCAAACTTGAACTAAAGGAAAACAAAAAGGTTCTAGACATGCATGGTATTAAAGCTATTGTAGTTTCCAACATCGAGGTTCAACTGTATTCTACTGCATTGCTCCAAAGTATGAGCTCAAAGTTCCCGTTTTAATGATTAAAATTAATACCTTTTCCTCCATAACCATATCCTCCATAGCCTCCCCAACCTCCTCCTCCTCTTCCACCACCACCACCACCTCCACCTCCGCCACCGCCGCCGCCGCCTCCACCACCACCACCTCCACCGCCGCCGCCTGACAGAAGAAGCAGTGCACCAGTTCCAACGTTACCACCATAACCACCGTATCCGGCACCGTAACCACTATATCCACCTCCGTAGCCACCATATCCACCACCGTATCCACCACCGTAGCCACCGTATCCGCCTCCGTAGCCACCGTAGCCGCCATATCCACCTCCATAACCACCACCATAACCTCCATATCCGCCACCTGCATTTCCAACAACTAGTAATACGCCACCTCCGCGGCCACCTCCACCCAATCCACCACCTCCTCCACCCCATCCACCACCTCCTCCACCTCCACCACCGCCGCCTCCTCCGCCGCCTCTACCACCACCATATCCTCCGTAGCCTCCATATCCTCCGTAACTGTATCCGGAGCATACGGTGACAAAAAGCAAAAGTCCAGCGACAATGAACCTCATGTTTATGGACCTAATAAATATGATTTATAATATAGATTATCAGTGGCAAAACAGGTGACATGGAAACACAAATGGTGGTTAATTAATTATCAAGGCTGATAAATGTCAAGAAAAATAGACAAATACAAGAATGATATAACATAATGGAATAAATTAATTTGGCTTATAGTTTTTGCATACCAATTCCATGTTTATTCGATTTTTTTTTCATTTCAACTTTTAATATTCTTTTAAAATTTCAATAACACTTTTGACAAAGTATCTTTTAATGTATTTTCTTTTGGGTATAAATCGCTTTCAGATTCGGCTTTTTATGAAATAATGAATAAAATGATTAATAGTATTTTTTTTATTAAACTTTGTAAACTGTTTCACAGCAAGATAGTTAGGCATTTATTCTTTTGTTCCTTTGCTACAAATAGATGAAATTATTGTATGAAGCATTGATAATTCAAACACAATCAGTATATACTTGACAAAGTTTGACGGCTTGTACAACTTGGAAATTTGATTTATAAAACATTTAAATTATCAAGTAGCGTTATTATAATGTTGAATATCTAACTTTGTTGGGTTGTTTCCAGATGAAAATGTGGGGCACCGGACAAAGTGTTTCCACTAATATCGCAACAGCAATTTTTCAAATTAACAATTGGTAGCTGATACTAAAATGCAAACCCAGTTTGCATATGAATATAAAAGAAATCAGGATTGCTGACTCCATCAACTGTTTGAATACAAATATTGTGACAAATCTGTCTCTAGGTGCATTAATTCATTTCCATTTTCAAACGGTACTTTACTTTTTTATTTTATAAAAAATATAGGAGATTAATATATAAAAATAACAAAAAAAAAAACGAACGAGTTTTGCTTTTGAATATGGCAATTTCGACAACTTGTTTTTCTTCAAGTTTTCAAGTAAATAAGAAATGAAGGGATCTGGAGTAAATGAACAAGATACAAAGTCTCTACAAGTACATGGTAAAACAAAGCAATTGAACAACGCTTTTTTGATCTTCTTCATTTTGAAGTACAGAGGCTACTGGTCCGGAGAATGCCCTGGGGACTAACAGTCAGCAGAGGCGTCAGTAAATAACAAATACCGAAGTACAGAGGCTACTGATCTGGTGAATGCCCTGGGGACTAACAGTCAGCAGAGGCGTCAGTAAATAACAAATACCGAAGTACAGAGGCTA
>MJUU01027276.1:125995-137459 GCA_002080025.1 Modiolus philippinarum
GAATGCCCTGGGGACTAACAGTCAGCAGAGGCGTCGGTAAATAACAAATACCGAAGTACAGAGGCTACTGATCCGGTGAATGCCCTGGGGACTAACAGTCAGCAGAGGCGTCGGTAAATAACAAATACCGACGTACAGAGGCTACTGATCCGGTGAATACCCTGGGGACTAACAGTCAGCAGAGGCGTCGGTAAATAACAAATATACCGAATATATCGAAGTAACTGTAAATTTAGTGTCTGCAAATGAACTTTTTTTCACAACTTATGTCTAGACAGTGCAGATTAGTTCAAAACATTTGGAAATCCATAAACTATAATATACATATAGCTGATAGAAAATAGATTAATAATAGGATCTAAACTAAAAAGCCAAAATCAGCTAAGGACAGAGCGAACTATGCAAGAAGAAAATACTCCCACGGTTTAAACAAAATTGTCTTAAATTTAGATGTTGCTAGTTTTCAAATCAAATCGATTTTCATTTTCGGGCAAGCACCGAAGTACTGGCTACTGGGCTGGTGAAAACATTGGGGAAATAACAGTCCGCTATACATGTACGAGACATCGGTCAACTTGTAATAAATAACAAAATACTGAATTTTCTATATATTTTTTAATTCCTAGACAAAGCATCATCGAAAAAGGCCCACTGGCATTTAACTGACAAAATGTAGGCTATACCTGTTTAAACAAGTCTCATGAAGCTCTCTCTATTTGAAATTTCTTTACAGAGAGTTTCGAAACAAAACACTCAAATACTTAGTTATTCAATTAAGTTCCTAATTAGATATATACGTCATTAAAATTTGGATTCCGTAAAAAAATATTTATTAGTTGAAATGTAAAGATGGGAAATAAAATAAACAAGAAATCAGTTTACATTAAGATTTACTCTATGTAAGCACTAGAATTACGTGAAGATTTACAGATTTTATAGGTTAATCCCTCTTTTTGTCTTAACTCAGTAGACAATATAATATAAAAATGCCATGATTGCTTCTTACTGTATCATTTCTTTCCCCATTAAGTTGTAAATTACCGTTCAGTATTTAAAATATGACTAATTTTCTGTGCGTAAAAAATTGTCATCAAATGTCCTACTGTTGAAGTCTCCAAGTAAGCAAACGATCAAAATAACTTGAAAAGTTTAACCCCCTAAAATCGTCAACAGTGGAAATGTCAGTAAAATAATTTAAAAAAAAAAACACGTTCATTAGCAATGAAATCACTTCGTTGCAATTCAATTTTGGCTAAGTGCTTTCTATGAAACTTTACCTTCCTATTTGTTTCGCGATAAATTGTTTCTACTTGCAGCTCAAATATTAAATATTATTTCAGTCTTGTATAGAGATCCGCTTCGATGAAAAAAGATTTATCAGTTCAGTCGGATCAAACACTGGAAACTCCAGAAAAATGAAAAGTTTATTATAAAGATAGATGGAACTTACCTTTCAACAACCTATATGATGGCAGTACAGATTCAGAAATCTTGTCAACTTTTATACTAAATTTAAAGCGGTTAAAAATTAATAAAATTTACCACACCATTACTTTCTCCTTGATCATCGTTAAGTCAGAAAAATATGATTTATTGTAAATAACATGCTGAACAAGATAGATGCATATGTTTGTAAAGCACTCAATCCTTGATTGACCTTCAGAGAAAAAAAAATGGGCTAAGTCTGAAAGTAGGGGAATTTTATTAGTCTTAGGTCGTTGAAATGACTTAGAGCTAGTTCTTCAACAATATTTAACTTAATTAATCGTTTGTAATTGCTCTAAGGCAGAGTGATGACGAAGCTTATGACTGGAATTGAGAACAGAAATCATCGCAAGATACGGAGTCTAAACTCAAATCTAAAATGAATTTAGGATAACGTCAAGGAATATAACATCATCTTACATGCAATTTTTTATCAATAATTTTTTGTATTAGTGAATTTTAGCGATATTCATTTACTTTTCATCTTTAAATTTTTGAAGAATTTGAGATTTATAATAACTAAATACCGAAATTACTGTGAATTTTAATTTTCTGCATATGCGCATTTCGACACCTTATGTCTCTTCCTAAATGTTTGGAAGACCATAAACTCGAAGATGTAAATAACTGAGAGAGAACAAATAATCAATGATCTAAAAACCAAAATCAGCTAAGGACAGAGCTTTGCATGAGGGAGATACTCCTTAGTTTTCAACAAAATTTACCAAAAATTACATATTGCAAGTTTCCAAAAAGAACTCCGGCTTTCGGGTCAGCACCGAAGTACTGACTACTGGGCTTTTGAATACCCTCTGGGACTAACAGTCCACCAGCAGAGGCATCGACCCAGTGGTAACAAATAACTAAATACCGAAGTTACTGTGAATTTTAAAATGAGCAGAGAATAAAACGTTATACAGCAAAATGTGTGCAAATCACAGCATATATACAGGACAATTTAATTTAATCTTGTCAGATATGCAAATAAATTTTGTTATGTCTTACGGGAAATCATGGACGAATATTTTATAGGAGTAATGCTCCTAATTTACTTAGAAAACTGACAAGCGCTCTAACAAAATTTCTCTCAATTGTTTATAGAATTATGCAGTAGCTTTAACTCAATGATACCTCAAGAGGAATCAGATATGATTTTTGTAGGAGTAATGCCCCGTATTGATCCAGAAAATTAAAAAACACTTTCTTTCCCGGCAAATTTAATTGCAACCAGAAATAGATAATCTTTAGCTCAGTGCAATATCGAATGATATTTCACCTTTAAATGGTGTAATTATAAAAGTGGCAAAATTTAAAAGGGGATACATGCATAAGGAATTCATTACGTGAACAAAATTTGAAATTTAGATCATTATTTTTTCCTTTTCATGTTGCATTACGGTCGCACCTGAACCAAAACATTGTGTGCGTGATAGAGTTTGATCTATTGCGCCATTTACTAGTAACTCATTAATATGTTATTGTTTAATGCTTTAAATTTAGTGTATGTATTCATAAGTTTGTATTATTTATCTCTTTACGGAAAAATTAAAGTAATGAATGAATAAATAAATTATCTGACAGCAAAAATCCTAGGAATCGCTTTAAAAAACAAATACCTGAAGTTACTATTTTAATTTAGTTTGAACAATTTATGTCTCTTCAGTGCAGATCAAATAAAAAATATACCGAAAATGTGTAAAAGCTGATAGGGAACAAATAACCATTAGGTTCTAACTACTGTAAAATGGGATATTGTCGCTTGGTTTAAAATTCCCGATTTTCATTCTTAAACTTATTTTCGAGGTTTTATTTTTGCAATTATCACATACCTTTCGTTACGTTTGTAATAAAAACAAATTTACGCGAGGGAAAATTTTCGTGAACATGTGCCAATTGCGAAATTAGCAAAAATAAACCCTCGCAAAAATTTCCCCTTTTATAGCTGTAAAAGGGGACATTTTCGCAAGTTTAAATTTTGAGATTTTGATTCTTAAACCTATTTGCGAGGTTTTATTTTCGCGATTATCACATACCTTTCGTTACGTTTGTAATAAAAACAAATTTACGCGAGGGGAAATTTTCGCGAACATGTGCCAATTGCGAAATTAGCAAAAATGAACCCTCGCAAAAAATTTCCCCTTTTACAGTAGTAGGTCAAAATCAACAAAGGACAGAGCTATGATTTTAATATGACGCCTCAACGCTCTGTGTTTATAAACCCTTGGTAATTTTTTAGCTCACCTGACCCGAAGGGTCAGTTTGAGCTATTGCCATCACTTGACGTCCGTCGTCCTTCGTCCGTCCGTCGTCCGTCCGTCCGTCCGTTAAACTTTTCACATATTCATCTTCTCCTCTGAAACCACTGAAGCAAATTCAACCAAACTTTACAGAAATGATGTATGGAAGGTCCTTTACAAAGATTGCTCATTTCGTTCCGATCCGATAAATAACATGGCCGCCAGCGCGGAACTTAGGTTTAACATTGGACCCTATGAGAAAAATCACATTTTCATCTTCTGCTCTGAAAAGGCTGAACAAATTGAACCAAACTTTACAGGAGTGATGTACTTTAGGTCCTTAACAAAGATTGCTCATTTCGTTCCGATCCGATCAAAAACATGGCAGCCAGCACGGAACATGGTTAACATAGGACCCTATGGGAAAATCACATTTTCATCTACTCCTCTGAAATAACAGAAGCAAATTCAATCAAACTTTACAGGAATGATGTATGGAAGGTCCTTTACAAAGATTGCTCATTTCCTTCCAATCCGATTAAAAAAACATGGCCTCCAGCGAGGAACTTAGGTTTAACATTGGACCCTATGGGAAAAATCACATTTTCATCTTCTGCTCTGAAACGGCTGAAGCCAATTGAACCAAACTTTACAGGAGTGATGTACTTAAGGTCCTTAACAAAGATGACTCATTTCGTTCCGATCCGACGAAAAACATGGCCACCAGCATGGAACATGGTTTAACATAGGACCCTATGGGGGAATCACATTTTCATCTACTCCTCTGAAACCACTGAAGTAAATTCAACCAAACTTTACAGGAATGATGAATGGAAGGTCCTTTACAACGATTGCTCCAATTAAAAACATGGCCGCCAGTGTGGAACTTAGGTTTAAGATTGGACCCTATGGGAAAAATCACATCTTCATATTTTCCTTTGAAACTGCAGAAGCAAATTAAACCAAACTTTACAGGAAGGATGAATAGAAGGTCCTTAACAAAGATTGCTATTTTCGTTACAATCCGTTAGAAAACATGGCGGCCAGCACGGAACATAGTTTATCATTGGACCCTATTGGAAAATCACATTTTCATTTACTCTTCTGAAACCACTGAAGCAAATTCAACCCAACTTTACAGGAATGATGACTGAAGGTACTTTACAAAAATTGCACATTTCATTTCAATCCGACAAAAAACATTGCCTCAAGTGCAGAACATAGTTTAACATTGGAGCCCAGTATGAGAAAACCATCCTTTTCATCACCTTCTCTCAAAACAATTAAAGCAAATTATACTAAATGTATAGAAGGTCCTTTGCAAAAATTACTCATTTCAATAGGATCAGACAAAACACACGGGTGCTAATTGAGAACATACCTAAACACCCTACCCCAGTGGTAAAAACATGATCATTTTTGGTCATGCATGGCATAGAAGCATTTTGTCAGGTGAGCGATACAGGCTCAGTCTCTGAGCCTCTAGTTTTATATATTCAATGCTGTTCCAATATCTTCATACATAAGCGTGGAATTCAAAAAATGATAATAAAGATGACTATAAATGTTTCTATGTTTACCGTGTATTGTCAATAGCTTTCATGTGCACATAAAATTATTTGATGCAAAAATATCATTATATTAATGTATGTTTCAGACTGACGGTTCGGTTCTCACTTACTTTTTTCATTGCTCTAACTATGTTCAATTTGCGGAACAGCTATTATATGACTTAACCTAGGAGTGTTTCATTAAAAAAATACTTATTTTGTCCTTTTGGAATCGAAATAACTCCTGGGAGCTTGAATATATATTTATGTTTCACGGATAGACCCTATGTGTCAATATTTTGCCCCTCGCTGTCGCTCAGTGCATAGAGGGACAATCCGTGGTATATATTGAAGCTCATAAGAAATCATTTCTCAATTTTTCAAGCTTACCCTTCCGGAGCCCCTGATGTCACCCCCGCCCCCGGTTTTCATGGGAGTTCACACTATGAATGCTCAAGTTTTTAGTGTCTACTTTTTAGTTCCGTGCCTTGTGGCTGTCTCACGTCCTTGTTTTGTCTTTGTTTTTCTCTGTTGCCGTTTTGCCATGTCTTTTGACTTTGATATTTGTGATAATTACTTCCCTTGTTGCTTCGGTATTAAATCATAGAAAGCAATAGAACGGCATGAACATGAGAAAAATATCGAAAATAATGCAATCGTTCTCAAATTGGAAAATTCTAGTGATATTTAGTGTATAATGTTGATAAGATAAGTCAAACTTAAAATACCATTAAAAGAAAAAAATATATCAGAGCATATAACTGAAAAAGACAACACGGATTATACCTGCGAGTATTTTCATAAAATTCAGGATTCGAAATAAAAAGAGAAAAAAAAAACATATTCAGTAACTACAGATGAGATGGAGATTTTAAAGAGTAACTTCCCATCAGCATGACATTGTTACGATTTGTCACCGATAACGGGGAATTTGGCATTGCCTACAAATATTTACCAAAATCTTTTCTTTTTCAGTTTCCTTTTTTTAATTTTACACTTTTATCCACTTTCCCCATCAAATTATATTTCTCTAATTTTTCTGGAGGTGGTACCAAGTAGCATTTGTGTTGTGTTTTAAATTCTATCTCTAAGATTTTTTGGTTTTATCAATGGTTTGAAGTTTGACTTAGTATTGGCAACATTATACACTAAGGATCACTAAGTATCATTAGAATTTGAAATTTAAAATTTCAAAACGTTTGTATTATTTTTGATATTTCACCTATGTTCAAGCAGTTCTTTTATTTCTATGGGATTCAACACTAAACATTTGTCACTTCTAAACGATCGATCTTTGTGTAAAATAATTTATAGCAATTTTTATTTTTATTTAATCATTATTCTTTGTCGGAAGATTATACATTCATACACAGTACTATAATTCATCAATAAGGAGATAAATTATAATTCCATTTATAAAATAAATTTAAAAAAATAAATGTGTAAAACATTGGGCAATATAGTAAAACCTTTCACAGACAAAAAGTATGGTTAAGGTGGGTCGATCGTCCAGCTGGCCCGATGTATAATATTGATAATGATAATAACTTGGACATAGAACATATTTTATTTATCAAATCACTGGCCCACATAGGGCAAAATGAGCATATACATAAAAAGGAAAATAATTGATTAGATAGTAGATAAACGATACATTCAACATACACATTAACTTGATAACAAATTATGTTCACGTAATGAATTCCCCAAATCATATTTTACATTTTGTCATTTTTATATAATTTAGAAGCAAAAATGTTCAGTAAGGATGTCTAGAGAAAATACACGAGGTCGAGATTATCTGCTGGCAATTGAATCTGCTAGAACGATGGTAGACAAATTTCTGAATCATTACGAGGTATAACTCCCTCGGGGGGTCACTCCATATGATTTTTGGTAGGGGTGAGCCGCTGGCACATCAGGACCCCCACCCTTATCATATATTAAGAATCTCAAAAATATCTAACTTATCACATATTTTTAGCAGAAAAGTAAACCTAATCATATATAATGCAGACAAGTATACCTTTGTTTTTGGTCGTTTTAACCTGGATATGGGATGTTGTCTCCTTGACATTTACCCCATTTCCTTTTTTTCATACTTGTCATATATTGGGGTGAATACTGTAAATTATTTATTTTCAATCAAAAAGTAGAAAATTACACACGGTTTAATACTTTATTAATGTAGATATGTGTAGATATGTCAAATGCTAATTGGTATCTGATTTAGATGCAACAAACTGACCTTATCACATAATCTCACCTGAAATTCCCTACTTTATCACATATTTTCATCACAATTTACTACCCTTATATAATCTGAAGCAAGAAAAAGGTACCTATTCCAGCGGCTCATCCCTACCTCATCATATAGTGGAAGTGACCCCCCCCCCCCCGAGACTTACTACAACATGTATTTAAAAATAATTGTATCATACTNCCCCCCCCCCCCCCGAGATAACTCCTGCAAATAATAAGACCCTATGTCATATTTAATTCCTTTCGAGAAATCATCGAGTTAAAGCTATTGCATAATTTCTATTTAAATTATAGGGAAAATTTTGCTAGGGCGTTAAGCAAGATATTTTGTCATTTTATTTTTTAATTAAGTAGCATAAGAATGTTCGACCAAAACTCGTCGTTGAACTCATATAGCTTTGATGTATATATATTTTGCTGTATTATTGTGTACAATGATGGAGAAAAGGATATGGAGTAAATGCAGGTGAGACAAAATCTTCTCAAATAAATGGTAACACAAGCAAAGTATCGAACAACGCTTTCATTGTTGTTCTTCATCTTGAAGTCATCGTGAGGCCTTCAACAATGGGCTTTGCTAAGTTAAAGACGACCCTAGCACCGGTCTGAGCGGAATTATTTTCTATATTATGTCGACCAACGCTACATCCATATCTTTTCTGGTCATGGATGCGGGATTGTCAAAAAACATTAATTAAACTGGCAAAGTGCTCTTACAACCACTGTCTTAAGCTAGTGGACGATTACAACATATGGACAAACACAGGGCACTCATCAAGTCGATTGTAACAAAACTTGGCATTATAAATCAGTGAGATGTGGGCACTTTAAACAGGTGGTCAGAATTGCATTACAAAATGAATGCCAAATTTTGAAATATTTTACGAAAGGATATGGAGTAAATAAACATCAGACCACAAGACATGTGTCAACTCTAACTGCAATAATTTAAATGAGCTGTATTGCTATTTCGGAAATTAATTCCTCATCAGCTGCACTAGAACTCATACATAGATAACCCATAATTTCACAAAAAGTTTAAAATGCATAAAACCCAACGAAATCAAACCTTAGTCTTTAGAAAGTATGATAATATATCCATACAAGAATTCTCTCACAAACAAGTACACCACTACTGATCATTACTGAAATTTTTATTGTCTCATTTTTTCATAACAGCAACTTATCAGATATTACATTTTTTTTTATAAAATTGTATTCAAAACTAAGGAAAATCTCCCTCTGGCATGGCTCTGGCCTTAGCTGATTTTAGTTTTACTATTTAGACCCTTTTAGTAATTTTTACACATATTTCGGTATATGGATTTCAAAATGTTTTGATTTGATCTGCACTGAAGAAACATAAGTTGTCGAAATCTGCATATGCAGAATCTAAATTAACAGTTACTTGTTATTTTGTATATATATTTTTTTGTTAATCAGTGTACATCATGAGTCACTCCTATTTTGTCTGAGTCGCAGCAAGTCGGTTGTCAGACGACAGTGATTGTAAGAGAACTGCATCAGTTTATGTTTGTTGACGATCCAGCATCCATGATCCGGAGAAAAATAGATGTAGCGTTGTTAGACATTTATTTCGCTCAAGGGTATTCACCAGCCCAGTATAGTCAGTACTTCGGTGCTGACCCGAAAGCCGATTCTTCTCAAAACCTTACAATATCAAATTTTTGTAAATTTTGTTGAAACTAAGGAGTATCTCCCTCTTGCAAAGCTCTGTCCTTAGCTGATTTTGGTTTTCTATTTAGATCATTTTTGGTAATTTGTTCTCTATCAGTTTTTAAAGATCTTTGACTTTATGGTCTTCCACACATTTAGATTTTATCTGCACTGAAGAGACATAAGTTGTCGAAATGCGCATATGCAGAATCAAAATTCACAGTAACTTCGGTATTAAGTTATTTCTCAAACCGGTGTTATGGACCGTTTTGAACTTACTATGAAGTAAGAGTAAATGTCATCGTTGAAAGTCTCACTTCAAGATGACGAAGAACACAAGAAGCGTTGGTTCACTGCTTGGTCCTACCCTGTATTGGTAGAGACTTTGTCTAGTGTGCATGATACTTCATATGCTTGCATTGTTTATGCAATTTTTAAATTCAGGAATCTTCTTTTGAGAAATGCAAACATGTAGCAGTGGCTTTATCTTGAACTTTACCTTTTTAAGATATATTAAAATGAAGAGTTTAAGTCAGTCAAAAGCTCATTACTTTATCAAAAATGTATTTGGTGGGCACAATTTTAAAGACGATAAAATAACACCATTCACTCTATATTTGTGCATGACAACGTGTACATTCTACCAAACTGTTTTGAAATAAATTTACAACTTCGGTATTTTGTTATGTATTACCACTGGGCTGATGCCTCTGCAGGTGGACTGTAAGTCCCCAAAGGTATTCACCAACCCAGTAGTCAGTACTTTGTTGCTGACAGAAAGCTGATTTTATTTGGAAACTTGCAATATATAGATTTAAGAAAAGTATTCTTTCATTCACATTTAAGGTGTATCTCCTTATTGCATAGCTCTGTCCTAAGGTAAATTCTGGCCCTTATATTAGATTTTCGTTATTTGTTCTCTATCAGATATTACAATTTTTTCATCTATGGTCTTCAAAATGTTTTGACTTGATCTGCACTGAAGACATAATTTGCCTTAATGTTCATATGCCAAGAATACATTAACACAAACTTCGGCATTTTGTGTTCAATGCTCATTTTAAAAGTGCATTTTGTAGTTTGATGAAAATGAAATCGATCTTGTAATTTATCAAACTTGAAGAATAAAATAAAAACATATAAAGTGCTGATTTAACCTTTTTTCAATTACTCACACAGACTTGATTGTAGAAATCATTTGATGAATGGTCATTATCGTTACCTGTACAACTTATTTCTCACGGCGTTCAAAGCACTATAAGACATAAAAAAAATCTTAATGAGCAGTCATCAAATGTTTTATTATACTGATATCATTATTTTTTATTTAAACTGATCATACCTCTTCCATTCTATTTATCCATCTTTTTGTTTCGTTTTCGTGTTAGGTCCGTGATAAATTAATATAGGTTTTCACGCCCAATCGACCAATCAGAATTAAAGTAAAGCACACAATTACTAATGTTACATAAGCATCTGAAGATCTTTACAAAACAGACTTACACCAATTATAATTTATTAAAATACACATTTTTCTGTTTTCATTGATTGATTGATTAGTTAGAGTTTAACGTCCAATGAGCAATATTTCAGCTATATCAGGACGAGAACAAGTTAATCAATTCAAAACAAATTGTAAGTAAAAGAAGAAAGAAATAAAGGTGGAAGGGACAACCGGGGCAACGACTTTTGATTGCCACTGGAAAAGGGGAGAAATGGGTAGGGGCAGGAAATTTAGCCTTCTATACGACACCCAGTGCGTCTGCTCTCTTTAGAGAATATAGAAGGGGTCTTTATACTGCATGGAGCGTGGCGTTTCTCCACACAGTTTGGCTACAATGGTTCGCGGTCAGGCTTTCCGTATTATGACCTGACTACCCCGCAAAGACAGGGCATTCCCCTATCCACCACCTGGGGACGCGCCCGGCAGCTCTGTAGCCAAAGCCCCTGAAAACCTATTCAGGTGCCGGGTTCTGTTTTCAAGAGTCAATGTCATAATATCTTGATTTTGTGGGTATTTCCCACAGTAATCTCGTAATTCAATATAGTACAAAGCTAAAAAATGCTAAATTGATATATGAAAACATGTAGTGAGCGCCAACATTGTATACATGAGAGAAAGGGTACTATTTAACACATTGCTTACTTAAGAAATAATTCATGGCAGGTATATGGTTATTGGAAATTTAACCATGGGCTGGGCCTTTATATTCGAATTTATTTAACCCAGAGCGTTAGCCTTCTGTTTGCCTT
>MJUU01027280.1:0-31586 GCA_002080025.1 Modiolus philippinarum
TTTTTGTATAAGGCTCAGTGTTACGCTATGATACCCGCTGCATGACAGGCATTTTGGTTAAGGTACACTGTTTTAAAGGGACCATCTTATGACTATTGTGACAAAGTTTGGTTCCAAGTGGCCAAGTAATTTCATAGAAGATCTTTAAGTGAAAAGTTTACGCCAGACGACGGACGGACAACGGAAGTGATGACAAAAGCTTATTTTGGCTTGGGCTAGGTGAGCCAAGGCCACAAATAAGATGTATAAAAGACAAATGTACAGAATAAAAGACAAGGTGAAATAAACAAATAGATGATAAAGAATAAAGTCAGTTCCAACAAATTTCTACTTTATGGCCCACAACAAGGCCAGTGCATTTGGGTAGGGCAATTCTTGCCTCGTAGTGGAAGGTCGTATGTTCGAAATGCTTCATTAATTTTCATGTTTTGGTTTAGTTTATTTTCGGATCCAATTCAATTTTCAATGAAGCCGTAAAATAGTAAAAGAATGATGTTTTTGTTAATGTAGCTGTTCTCATTAGGTACTAGCGTAACGCGGGAATCGGGATTTTTCGAGAAAAAAAAAATGCACGAGCTAGGTTAGAATAAATAAAAAAATAACCCATGAACGGGAAAAAGCAGCTTCTTTCACAGAAAGCTGGAATAAAAGACTTTGCAATAAGAACCTTTGTCTCTTTTACACATAAAGAAAAAAATCAAGAAACGGAACTAAAATACAGAAATGAACCTAAACGAAACGGAACGAAACTGTTTAGTTTCTTGAATTAGGATACTAAAAAACGAAATCGTTCCGTTTCGTTTCTTTTCGTTCGGTTCCGTTACACGTTTTAGAATCACCCTTCAACTGATGTTTTACAAACTTTCTGTGAAACTTATTTCAATGGCATACCCAAAATGACATATGACAAGAACCCGTTTATTGGCATCCGGGAACTCACGGTGTTGCTATTTGTAGTAAAATGTCGTCGTGCTCAGACATTTCATCCCGGATTATTTATTCAAATTATTACCAAAAAGCATACTTTCATTGTTGAAGGCCTCATGGAGACTTCAAAATGAAGAAAAACAATAAAAGCGTTGTTCCTCTGCTTGTTTTTTACCATGTATTTGTAGAGACTTTGTCTCATGTGCATTTACTCAATATCCTTCTATTCACCATTTCTAGTCTTTAATTTTGAGGCATAGACTGATAGCCCTTTTTTCTGATTTTTTCTTCTTTTATTTCCTAAAGGTGATGTGTAAATTGATGAAACATGTGCCAAGTCACCGTGATTAAGAATCCAAAAAAGTCATACGGGATTTCTTGTTCTTTGTTTACCAAAAATTGCGACTTAGCCAATGGAACAAAACTTGGCCACAAGTTTCTATTCTGATAGTTAACGAAAATTTTAGTAGAAGATCATAGGCTAAAATCTCATATTTTTATATCCTTGAAAAAATTGTTGACGGACGGACAGACGGACAATGCCATACAAATAACAGCAAGTAAATCTTTGGTGATTGAGAAGAAAATTTTATTTTTAGCTCACCTGGCTATGCCAGGGTGAGCTATTGCCATCACTTGGCGTCCGTCGTCCGTCCGTCGTTAGCTCACTTTCAAAAATCTTCTCCTCTAAAACCACTGGGTCAAATGGAAGCAAACTTTAAATTACTAGGGTATCTAGTTTCAAATTTATTATTTTGTATGTCTTAAGTCAAACAACATGGCTGCCGTTATTAAAAATAGAACATATGGGTAAATTACACTTTTTGGCAAATAACTAAAAAATCGTTACAGATATCAAAAATCTGTCGAGGTAAAAGTGATCAGCATGAGAAGATCTACCCATGCTGAAATTTTGAAGAAAATCTGATGACCCATCTAAGAGTTATTGTCCTTTTCCGTAAAATTTTCATTTTTTTTTTTATTAAAAAAACTATAACAGATAGGGGTTAAGTTTAAATTGCAAAAATGTTCAGCATGTTAAGACCTAACAACATGGATATTTTGAAGAAAATCCAAGTACCTATATATGAGTTGTGACCCTTTATTGGTCAAATTTTTCGTGATTTACTTTTTGTCCTATATTTCAAAAACGCTTTGAGATAGAGGTCAAGTTTTAATTGCAAAAATGTTCAGCATGTTAAGGACTATATTTTATTCAACATGTTCAAGTTTTCTGACCGCTTCCAAGATGGCCGCCAGCGGAGAACTTAGTTTACCATTTGACATAATGGGAAAATTCATACAAAGAACTTCTTCCTGAGAACCACTAAATGGATTTGAACCAAACTTGGCATGAATGTTGGCATGAATGATGCTTATGAGGTGCTGACCAAGTGTTTTTACTTTGGTGCCAATCTGTCATCTTACATGACCGACAGCATTGGAGCCTATGGGAAATGCACACAAAGATCTTATAGAGAACTGCTGAATGGATTTAAATCAAACATGACATGAATGATGCCTGTCAGGTGCTGACCAAGTGTCACCAGCTGTGAACTTAATTTAACAAAAGATCTTCTTCTAGAAAACTGCTTAATAGATTTAATCCAAACTTTTTCTTATGAGAAGCTGACCAAGTGTTGTTACTTCAGTGCTGATCCATCATCCAACATGGCTGCCAGCAATGAATTGGATCCTAAGGGGAAATGCATACAAAGATATGATGGGAAACCATTGAATGGATTCAATTTAAACATTGCATAAATGAAACTTGTGAGATTTTGACCAAGCTTGTTACTTTGGTGCTGATCCGTCTTCCACCATGGCTACCAGTAGCAAAACTAGTTTAACATTGGACCCATTGGGAAATGCATAAAAAGATCTTCTCCTCTGAAACTGCTTGATTAATTTCAGTAGAATTTTGATATGATAGTCCTTATGTGACCCTCTTCAAAGTTTTATGTTAAATAGCTGCCAGCAGGGAATGTAGATTAACATAGGCCCCTTAAGTTTGGAAACTGCATTCAAAAATCTTCTCTGAAACTGCTTGAGCAATTTTAATTAAATTTCATTAAAAGTTTCTGATTTTTATGTACATACACCACCAAAGATGGACCATCAATTGGGAATTATAGTGCTGCAGGACCCAGGTGAGCGATACAGGATCTTGAAAGCCTCTTGTTTACATAAGTTTTCTATTTTTTAAATAAGTGTTTACATTTTGATGGAAAAACATGTTTAAGAGGTAACTAAGGGCTAACTAGAGGCTCAACTCAGCCTGTATCGCTCACTTGGTCTATAATAGCCAAGATGATCCAATGCGAACCTCAGTCCTCACTGGCAGCCATTTTGGATCGGGTACGAGTCCAAGCGACACAATTTTAAACGGGACCATCTAAGGAATATTTTAGCCCATTTTGGTTTTAATTGGCTAAGTAGTTTCAAGAAGCAGATTTTGAAACATTCTTTCCATAGGGTTTAATCGTAATAGTCACAACTAATAGTCCGGATACATGTTTTAAAATCTTCTTTGGAATGACTTGGCCACTAAACTACTATAGACCAGATGGGCGATACAGGCTCAGGTAAGCCTCCAGTTTTAAAGCGTTTTCACTATCCCTTTAGTAATAATCAAAAACCAATATATAAACTTGAAACAATATCGTCATACATTTATATATTTCTTTATTCCAGATGGCACAACGGGAAGTCATTTGCTAGCAGGTTTTGTTTAGATTTAGAACTCGGTTACGATGAAATTTTAGAATGCCTTTCAGATTCATAACATTTTCATAAGCATAAATTCACTAAAAAGGATTTTTAAAAAAGTGGTTTTATATCACAGACGCGAATCATGGGATAGTCTCGTTCTAGTATAAATCTTAACAACTAAGTCGTTATAACGAGATACTAAGTCGTTATAACGACTTAGCTAAGTCGTTACAACGAGATACCAAGTCGTTATAACGAGATACTATGTCGTTATAACGAGATACTAAGTCGTTATAACGAGATAAAAATAAAACACCACCTGGCACTAACGGACTTCCGTAGAAATCTATATCATGAAAGGAATTTTGATACGTCCAGGAAATAAACAATATATGTACTTTGTTTAAAAATGAATATGGTTATTGAAAAAAATAAAACCGAGTGCATTTTTGTAGTGTATTTGAAGTGCATCGCGAGTAACCTACGCCTAACCCAACAAAATAAGGTCGTTTTTTGATTCAGAATTCCTACATTCTATTAAAGCTGTAGTTTGTGCTGACTAAAACCGCCATAGGTTAGCTCCGGACAGCAAACCGACATCCACTCATTTTATTTCAATTCGATTTCGATTAACAAACATACTCAAAACAGTTATATATCTGCTTTGCATGGGCCAAACTATTTTGGGGGTTCATGTTTTGAGATGATTCAATACGCGGTCAGATTTCCAACCTATATCTTTCTCTTGGTTTATCAAAATTGTGAATACTAAACAATTCAAAAGCTGTTAAGACATCGAAATTCAACCCTAAAAATTCCCTTTGCGTTGTTCAATATTTTAATACTAATTCTAACATAGTTCTAGTTAATCGTGAACCAGTATAATTAAGAATAATTCATGGCAGGTATATGGTTATTGGAAATTTAACCATGGGCTGGGCCTTTATATTCGAATTTAACCCAGAGCGTTAGTTACTAAATATACCTGCCGTGAAGTATTTCTTAAACAATACAAAAGATGTAGAGACTTCAGAATAAAGACGCCCCTTTATCTTTCCCTCCCGTTGTCCAATATTGTTAGTTCTAAGAAATGCAAAAGCTGTAAAGACGTCAGAATTGCAACATATGTCTTTCTTTTGCGTTTTCAAGTGTTGTACTATTGTAAGTAAAATATAAAGTCGTCTGTGATCCACCATATATCTTTCTCTCGCACTGTCCAATATTGTAAGTATTAATCCATACAAACGATGCAAAGATGTCCACATAAAGAATGTGAACCCAAGTTTTATCCAGAACTTATTTGGTAATCAAATTAAATATTTCTAGTTTTATGGAATGAATTACCTGATAATTTTAGAAAAATTTCAAAATTTAATCAGATCAAGAATATAATACAGTCCTGGAATGGAAATCAGTGTAAATGTAATGCTTGTAAATAATTCTTATCCTTATTTTTTTTGCATTTTTAGTCAAACTGAACTAAATTATGCCATTATTTTTTAAATATCACACATCAGGTTTTTCTTTCCTTTGCTTTTTTATGCTTTGATTTGCTATTAATTTATGCCATTTCGTGTATTTCTTTTCTGGTTGTGCTTTGTGTTTTTTGTGCTTTTTTTATTTATTTGCTTGCATGACAGTGCGTTTTTTAGTTGCTTTGTATCTTGTGCTTGTGTGTTTTACTTATGTATATATGTATGTCGGTTAAAAGCTCTATAGAGCTTATGTTTGCTTGTTATATTGTACATGCCGACTTTAAATAAAATTAATTTATTATCTATTTATTAATTATTAAAGTAAACGTCAATATGAATGATCCCTGCTACTTACAAATTATCCCCTTTGCACGTGGAGGCGCATAAAGCTGCATCTCCATGCAACAGTGTCTTTACAAACTTTCTTCCAATCACACAAAAGTTCTTTCCATGCTGTTGAAATGACTTGTCATTGTTCTTCTCCAAGTTTCCCTTGGGGCGTCCTTTGCTTCATTTCGATCCGATGGTTTCCATTTTGCTGCTGCCCTTGCTACGTTACTTGGGTATTTTTTTTTTGTCATGTGACCAAACCATTTGAGTCACATGTGCTTATTTTAGTTTGTCTTGTCTTTCGTGTAGTGTTAACTTCTCTACCCGGGAAAAAGACCTAGTTACGAAAAACTGCAACTCCCGGTCTTAGATTCCTTCAAAATAAAAAGGAACAACGGTCACAAAACTACTTAGTCCGTAATCCGTCTGTTTCTTTCGTTCCTTCGGAAATTCTATACATCATATAAACTGATTTAGATATGAAGTTTCAGTGTCATTAATATGAATGGACTTTTTCAGCAAGATTTTTTCACGGATTCACTTGCTTACAATGTGAAGATGTCGTACAAAAAGCGGGACATACTTATGTGTGTCGCTCTCGTTTTTATGAGAGTTTACATTATGAGTGTTTTAGTAGTGAATGGTATGCTTGTGATATTAATTCTTTTTTTATGTGGCCTTATTTTTCGTTTTCACAATTATAAACTTAGGTCTAACCCCTGCAAAAATACTGAGGCTGCATTCCGTGTATTGCACTCGGTGAATGTCCCTGGTACTGAATTTGACCTTCTATTTCGATATTTTTGGAAAAAAGTACTTCTTTCTGACCTCTTTTTTGGATAATAAAATCTTTACAAATAATTATCGATTTCCATATCATTTGATTTTAATGAGGCCGATGAGTGGTTACTCCTTGAAACACTTGACAGCATAACAAACTATACTATTTATTATGCAACATATGTATTTAATATTTTGTTCCATCGGTACTTTTTATGTTTTAAATACTTTTAGTAGACATTCTCTATATTGTTTAGGTACATTATTTATCCAATGTTAACAGCTTTATAATAATTCTGCTTAAAGCAATGACATTTTTTCCCGTATGCACCAGTATGGTACCCGTTTTAAATCATTTAAGATTCCATTTAAACTTTTAGATAATAATAAAAATAATAATAATATTTTATTGCTCAAACACATTCATATATGGTCATGGCATTACAATTAATTAAAACATAGAAAATATAAGACAATGTTGACCATGGCATGACAGTAAATACTAGAAATAATGAATAATTTAGTTTCAGATAATTACAATTTTGAATTGAAATATGCCAAACAGACTTTAGCTTTTTCTTAACTTCAAACATTCATTTATAAATTTGGCAGGAAGTTTTAGGATATCAATAGAGTTATTATTACGACAGCCAAAGCTAAAACTTCAGTACATGCCATTGAAGCAGACTTCCTCTAATGTGTGACACATTTGTGCAAGCGTCGTGTATGATTAATAGCTTTCAACTGTCATTCTGACACAAAGTGGCCCTTAAAAGCTATATCCTGTTTTTGTTTTGGGGTTTTGACCAAAGATGAAGACACTTGGCCCTCCTCTTTGTCCTGGGTACCAAAATTACACAAATGCAAACAAACAAAAAATCCTTTCATTTATCCTAAATGTATAAATCTAGGTCTGCGAAATGTTCTTAAACCCATTTCTAAGTTCTTAACCTCCATATCGAAAGCCGTAAAAAGGGACCTTCAAAAATATTTTGATACTTGCTTTTCGAGAAGTGGTGTAAATGAAATGTGGATATTGAAAAACTCTGAAGGTCTACTTGACATCGTATATCAAACTGTAACAGCATTTAAACATTTGACTTTTCCACACTTTATACTACTATTCTTCATGAACAAATGAAATCTCGGCTGTAAGATTTCATTCATAGATGTTTCGCCCGTAAGAACGGTGAACGAAGATAAAAATACATTGCTAATGGTAGAGAAAGGGCATACTTTGTAAAATACGACTCCGACTCCGAGAAAAAAATATACAGAGGAAGAAGGGGTTAAAATCATAGAATTTCTGGTCCACAATATATTTGTCGAGTTTGTAAAACTCGTTTTTAAACAGACTATTGGAATTCCAATTGCCAAAAACTGTGCACCTCTTTCAGTCGATCTGTTTCTCAATTCATATGAGTCTGAATTCATCGAAGGGCTTTTTCAAAACAGAGATAAAGCCTTTAATTCAGTTCCCTTTATATATATAGATGATATTTTGTCACTAAACTACCCTCGCTTGGGAGATTTTCTTTATTTTATCCAAAAAGCTAAAAAGAAAAGATACTACAGACATTTCTACATCGGCCTCATTCCTTCACCTTCATCTTGAAATTGACAATTGAAATACAAAAACTGCATGGCAAACGCAATGAGTTCATTTTTCCAACAGTCAACTTCCCTTTTCGTTATAGCAACAATCTAACAGCGCACGCATATGAACTTTCTTTCCCAGCTCATTCACTACTCAAGGGGGCTATGATCGATACATTGACTACCTCGAAAGAGCTTGTTTGCTCACAAATGCGCTAATTTAGACAAGGGTATATTACCAACAGCTTAGAGTCATCAGTTAAAGTTGTGTTTTTCTCTACCAAATGAGAAACCTCGGTCGGTTATCTCCCTGTACCAAGTTAGTAATATATGGTTAGAGTGGAGATAAATTTTATTTAAATATCAAAAGAGGCTATTGATATGCCAATTAAAACTATCTCCACTTTGAACCATACAAAGCTAGCTTGATACAGGGAGATAACCGACTGAGGTTTCTCGTTTGACTTTACCGCCGGAATTGACATGTTCATCACGGCGGTTGTCTTATAAGAAGCAGGTGATGCGTACTCTACCGGTGCACCTGATCTCTCCCATGTTTTTATTGGGTTCGTGATGTTCATCTTTGTATGTGTGTCTTCATTTTTCTTTTCTGTACCGTACCGGCATGACGTCATTGTTTCTTGGTGTTTCTGGTGTTGTCATTGTTCTAGGATTATTGTGGGTCTCGATGGGGTATAAGCAGGGAGCGGGATTGACCTTTTCAAGCAAGCGGGAAACGGGATCATGGGCAAAAAGAGCACGTGTAAACGGGAAAGGATGTCCAGTGTGAAGCGGGAACTGACGAAAATTGAGCCCGAGAAACGGGAAAAAGCGGCCTCTTTAGTCTTTGTAAAATATTTTCCCGCGCATGAAACGGGAAAGTGTAGAAAAAGTTGCCGGGATTTCGGGAAAGGTACCCCCCATCGAGACCCCCATTATTCGTTTTTAGACTTATGATTCGGTTCTCACTTACTTTTTGAAAGACTAATCAGAAGAAACTGTTGATAACACAAGATCCTAGTTAATACTGACAGATCAACGTGATCACATCACCCAGGATCCAGCCTTTAGATGTAATTTTTGGTATATCAAAACTCACATGCCAATCACGGATATCATCTATCTCGATCAGAACACATTTGATGCTGTATGGCCCACAAAGAGATGAATGTTCATACAGAAATTGTTTTCAGGACGACCGTGGTTTTAGACTCCAGTTAAGTTTATCATAAAGTGTTCGATGAAATATTTGGCTCATTTTAAAAAGGCATTGCTCTTGCTGCTTGAGTTTGGTCTTCAAGTTGGCAAGACTGAAGAAAAAAAGTAGAAATTATTATATAGCGAGTGAATTAGATATACAATAGTGATTTTTTTGTTACAGCGGAATGAAAGAGATTGAATAAAAGATTGAAAAAAATGATAATTGTTTCAATGGGGTGGGGTGGGGGGTTTGAAAGAATGTTAGATAAAATTGTCTTCAATTGTAGCGGGATGCGTAATTGCAGGACATAGTATTTTTTTAACAGATACCAATCTTATCAATACTTTCAAATGTTAGGAAATTCTTTTAAAAATATAATTTAAAGACATTTTAAAGAAAAAAAATATTCTGTTGTTCACACTATGATACACTGGTAACTTATAATCAGTTGATCCTTACCAGAGACATAAAAAGAAGAGCATTTTTAAACTATTCGAGTGAAAACACACAATCATCCTTTGATCAAACATTCAATATCTCGGAGACGAATAAAAATATCAAGGTACACTTCGTGGTTTGAATTCCAAGCATTTTAGCCATCGTTTGCCAATATCTTAACTTTTTCAATGAACAAATAAAGGGATATGGAGTAAATGTACATGGGACAAAATCCCAATAAATACATGGTCAGATTTAGCAAATGGAACAACGCTTTTATTGTTGTTCTTCATCTTGAAGTCACCACGAGGCCTTCAACAAGGAGCAAATACTCCTACCTCATAGTAAATTCAAAACTTTTTTTACCTAAAAAGTCTAAACTACCCCTGTCAAATAGTTAAGGAAAATAACTGGATAAAGAAATAGTTGAACTTAATAAAAGGGACGGGACCTGTGAATATTATGGTGTGATCATGGAGTTTCAAATCCCTTTTATCATATGCCTCTGTTCTTACATATTTCAAATGATGTCAGTTCTGAGTATTTGTAGTATAAATCATATTTGTCATGTAAAAATTGTTCGATTATAAAAACCAGTGCTATATTAGCACTTCTGTCATATTTCTTTTCATCAAATAACGCCTCAGCAACGATTGGCAGCCGCCATGATCTCGGATCCAGTGATACATCCAATAACCAACGTGCTGGAATGATTGGTGACTATAATATCTGTCGTACAATCCATCCATCATATTTCCAATAACAAGTCTTAGCTTTAAAACAATTTAATTCTGAGAAGATGCTTTATGATTAATCACCGATTAACCCCTCCATAGTCTGCCGTAGGAAATCAATCACATATATAAACAAGGTTAGAACCTCCAAACAGATAATTCATAGCTAAATGATTTTCTATATAGTGAGGGAAATGACAAATGATATTCATTATTTTTATCCCGCAGATTCCGTTGATGGCACTGGAAATCGACAAAGACATTACAACTGACATCTTGCAGACGAGAAATGATAAAAAGAGATCATCTTCGTAGACAAATGAAATTACCAAATACATTAAACATTTGTCTTTTGTCATAAATATTTGACCAAGCATTATTTGTATTTTTAATTGAACTTTTGATTAAATTTATACCATCTTGGTATTATTTATTGAGATAAAAAGTAATATTTTACAGAATTAAAATACCAACCGAAAGAAGGAAGTTTTATTTATTTTTTCATTAAAAGTACATGGAGTGTGTTTTGTAAAATAAATCAGATCAATTTCCGTTATGTTGTGTATTACGTATAGTCCCTGTAATCTCGTTAATTATTAGTCATTGTTGATTGTTTCATTTTTAATGACAGGATCAATTTCAATTTTTATTTTCGATTTCACTACAAAATATATCCCCTTTACTTAACCTTTTTTTGAAAATGAAACACGGACACCAGAAAAAAATGTTTAATTAAGATATGGACACAGGTCGAAACCGAAAAAATGAAATACAAACAAAAATACCTAATTTCCATAATTTGCTGTATACGTGTTTTCAGAATTAACCTCTATTCAGCAGCATTGGAATCAAATAATAGGGAAGGCCATCCTACAAAAATTGTCGAAAAGAAGTACTTGTTGCCAAATATATTGAAATAGGAAGCCAAATCCAGCATCAAGGACATCAACTGAATGCAATACACGAAATGAAGCCTCAGTATTTTAATGGGTTAGAATTTTGATTGAAACAGTGAGTCTTATTAAACGCAAGGAAAACTCTTAATGTCAGACAAGTCCGACCCCTGGGCTGGTAAATACCCTCAAGAACCTCTAGTCTACCAGCAGTTGCATCGACCAAGTGGTTGCAAAATACAGAAATACCTAAATTGCATAATAAATAGTTAATTTTGTTATGTCGTACGCGTCTTTCAGAGTAACCTCTAATCGGCAAGCATTATAATTCTATAATGGAAAGCCACTATCCAACAATTGTAGACATGAAGTATTCATTTCCAAAAATATCGAAATAGGAGGCCAAATCCAGTACAAAAGACAACTTAGTGTACGAGTTTCTGATAACCGAATGTTACAATTTTTGCTGCATTCATCTGAGAGACATCTCCGAGTTAGTTTAAGGTAAATTACAAAGAAATGATATAAAGTAAATCGGCACATGAGGCAAAGTCTCTACAGATACATGTACATGTACGTAGTAAAAACAAACAATGGAACAACGCTATTATTGTAAATGGTGAATAAAAGGATATGGAGTAAATGCACATGAGACAAAGTCTCTACAAATACATGGTAAAAAAACAAGCAAAGGAACAACGCTTTTATTGTTGTTCTTCATCTTGAAGTCACCATGAGATCTTCAACAATGAGCTTTGCTCATACCTCATAGTAAGTTCAAGACGGCCCCTAGCACCGGTTTGAGCAGAATTCTTTGCTAATTGTTGAGCAACGCTACATCCATGTCTTCATTGGTCATGGGTGCAGGATTGTCACAAACATTAATCAAACTGGCAAAGTGCTCTTACAATTACAAGTGTGTTTCACTTCCTTTAGATAATGGAAATTCTCTTCTGCTGACTTAGATATTGCATACTAGTATTTCGGCACCGGGTTTTGCATGGTTGTGTAAAAATGTTATACACTTCTGGAACCACTTTTAATTTGATGATTTCAAATACATGTTGAAAGAAAACACACTTTTCAAAAATGTTCCATGCTTTGAAATGGATGATATTTTCCGCGCACAATTATCGACTAGACTGGACCATTCTGAATTAGGTATAGGCAGGTATATCTTTAAGTCAGATGATAAACAAGTCTCACTTTGGCTTTCATCATGTGCTTGGACCCCCTTTTGATTTAAGAAAAAACATACCCGTAAATGATATAATTCAACAAAATACTTAAACATGTAATTGAAATATGCATGCATGAAACCCAAAAGAAATATTTGAAATAAATTGTTAATGTACTGCTAATTTCTACTATTCGGTGTTAACAAACAAAAAGTCATCGGATAGCAATTGTTAACCCCAAACGAGTACACCTTGCTATTATTAGGTAGGTCAACTCGGGTTATCTAATTCATCAAGTTACTTGGTCGCCCTTAAAACAGAACAATCCAACACTCAGAAATTTTCACCTGTTTGAAAAAAAACGTGAAAATGCACATGACTGCAGACGTTTGTGCATGTTGTAAACGGCGAATTTAACTTTTTCCAGTTATGTATGATCATTCTTGATATACATACCAAATATGATAAAGATCAGTGTAAAAATAAAGCTGAAATCGTGAAATTTCCATTATCTAAAGGAAGTGAAACCGACTTTTAGTTCTACATCTTGAAGTCACAATGAGGCCTTCAACGATGAGGTTTGCTCATACCTCATAGTAAATTCAAGACGGCTCCTAGCACCAGTCTGAGTCGAATTCATTGCTAATTGTCGAACAACGCCACATCTATGTTCTTCATTATCCATAGATACCGGGTCGTCAAGAAACATGAAATACTAGCAAAGTATTCTTACAACCGCTGTCATCCGTCGCCAGACAAAAGGCCCATAAAAGGCAATCTAACATGTAAACAACCACACGGCACCCATCAAGTGAATTGCAAGAACTCTTGGCATCATATATGTCGAAATGCGCATATGCAGAAAAAAAAATAACTGTTACTTCGGTGTTTTGCTATATAATAAACAGAGAGGTCATAATAACATTTGGAAATTACAACAAAAATGCCAAAATTTGAAAGTATTGTAATGTATTCATACCAAATATCCTCTCTTAAGAACCTCCTAAATGGTTTACACCGTAACTAAATTAAAACAATTTTTCGTGTTGGCAGTATTTAACATTGCACAATATCATGTTCTTCTTTCATAATTGATGATGTTGTTATACGAAATCTATTTAGAAGTACTTCAATTGAAGTTTTATATGTAAGAAGCCTTGCATTGGCGGATCCAAAGGGGGGATTCCGGGGGTCGGAACCCCCTTTTTCTGGGCAATCATGTATTTTTAATGAATATCCTAGTGTTTTAATAAGAAAAAACCCTAAAAAAAAAATTCGCGACTCGCTCCGCTCGGCGATATTTTCTTTAAATTCTATTTGGAACCCCCCTTTTCAAATTGCCTGGATCCGCACCTGCCTTGATATAGTCAACGGAAATTATGTCTTTAGCCAGCTGTCAGTAACTGCAAGCATTTGTCAGTACAGTACCCATGTGTATTGTCTTCATGTTTTATGTACTTCATTGTAAAGGTACTCGTCTTGATAAGTAAGACTTTTTTGCTAGTCTGATTTTTACTGTGAGTCTATTTGTGCATTTTTTAGCCATTCACCACACATAGGGGAAGGGTTTGGGTCCAAGAAACACCGCAATTTTTGCGCCTGTCCCAAGTCAGGAATATGTTGGTCATTGGCTTGTCCTTGTCTTTTTATACAATTTTAGTTTCTTGATATTCGGGATGTGAGTTGTTTCCATTGATTTATTCACATTTGTTTTACTTTTTTGGCCATTTAGGGCTTGCTATATGGTGTGAGGTTCCTCACTGTGTTGGAGAGCGTACTGTGACCCCTGTATGCTTTGTTTTGGGTCGGTTTAACCTGGAGATGGGATGTTGTCTCCTTGACATTTACCGCATTTCCTTTCTTTTTTCATATGTACACCATTACTGAAATATATAAGAAAGCATACATCTCTCGCACGGGGAATCTTTTACAGATTCCACATTACAGAGAGACAAACTACAGTCTTAAATTAAGAACGAACTGATATGGAATAGATTCACATGAGGCAAAGTCTCTACAAATACGTGGTGAATAAATATAGTTTCTACAACGAGAACTAAGTTGATTATGAAATTTGTCACATCGAGTTAAATCAATTTTGCAAATGTTTGAAAACGAGGCTTGCCGAGTTTTTAAACATCTGAAAATTCATTTAACAAGATTTGAGAAATTTCATAATTAACATGTTCAAGTGGTAGAAAATGTTTCTCTGATGACATAATGTAAAACACTGAGGATTATGGACCGAATAGATTTGGCGGGAAATTCCACGCGAGTTGTTCTCTCACTAGAGACGAGAAATATTTTTATCACACCGATCAGGCGTTGGTTAAATTTGCTAGAAATTAGAGAAGGAATAAATTCACATGGGGCAAAGTCTCTACAAATACGTGGTGAAAAAACGCAATTAAACAACGCTTTTATTGTAAGTATTGAACTAAAAGTTTGACTTATTTTTTTCAAACTTTACAGATAAAGTAATTTTGACCATGGCAAAATCTTTGTTCCTTGCAATTAATTTTTGGAGTAAATAGAATTAATCTTGATTGTCATCGTTTTGTTTCCGTTTTTCAAATATTCATAATAAAAAGTATAAGAGAAGTGTTTTTTTTCCTCCTAAAGTGCATTGTTGACTTGCTGTATTATTCAAAACACTGGCCAATCTAGGGAAAGTTCGGCGTTTGAAATTCAAAAAGAAATATGCTAGAATCTGGGTAAAATGGCATATAAATGCCTACCTCCTTGGTCCTGGTGCAGAACGGCAGACTATATTTCCATTGTATCTGTACCTGTATGGTTACAGTCCAGGAACAGAACGTAGGTCTAGATGCACTGGAATCGATCGATTGATTGGAGGGCACTATCAAAGACCTGTACTGTCACTTTGCTCACTATCTTCTTTCCTAGTTTGTTTTTTTTCTCTCCTGATTCTAATGTTTGTATGTGTAACTCAACAGTGCAAATAAATATTTGCTTTTTACCAGTTGTCTTCTAATCACATATGATTCTATACATTTGTACATTATAAATATATATTCGAGGGTACAACTGTTTTTCTTTGATGTCAAACCATAAAAAGTATTTTTTCTGGACATTTAGCAACTAATTTCTAAACAAATATATTTCATTCTGACCCCAATATTAGACATTTTGTTTGTTAACTTGTTTTTATGTTGCGTATTACGCCTGAACACCACTTAAGTCATCTTACTGCTGGAATACTTAATACAATCTAAAAAGTCACATAATAATATCAACTAAGCCAAGATCACAATTTTATAATGATACAACTAAATGATTAATGTGAAATGAATTATACATCGCCAAATAAGATGATATAAAAATAAAATGGCTTCAAGAAACAACCAATCAGAAAGATGATATTATTTTCTGCCGAGATATTCATCAATTTTCCCAGTCACACGTTAATTGGGATATTAGATACTGCCTGAGATGGTGAATAATAAATACGATTGAAAGAAAAATAATTCAAATGTAATCTTCCTTCCTAATAGATAAATATTTTCTTGTAATTATCCCAAAATATCAGCTGTGACTGTACTCTCTAGGGACATAAGAAAAGTTCTTATGGAAATGATTAAACGATTGCTTTACATAAATATTTGTCTTCTGAGACACCAAAAGGATAAACTATACTCCTAATTTTTTCTTTTGAAATTTATATTATGTCACTTTGTCTCCATGCTTGGCGATATTTGCTGCATTTGCATCCAAAATATGCATTCAAAGAGAAGTAACTCATCGAGTTTGTATGTTGCAATGTAGAAATAAGAAAGGTAGCCCTTAGATGTTTCGTTTGTGTTTGTACTCGATTTCAGCTTCAAGAAACAAGATCAGGGTTGTCATATTAAGCAAAATTCCGATAAAAATCATCGGTTATTATCGTATTTTCATCGGTTGTTTAGACATGAAAATACAGTCGTATTTTCAAAAACGTTGTTACCTGTTACTATAATATCTCTTTGGTCATTAGATGTATCGAAATTTGTGGCACATATCGGGTTACTAATGTTATATTTGTTGTTGATGTCTCGTGTTTTCCTGTTTTAGCCATATCATGTATTATGTGCATTCTGTATTCTTCTGTCGTTGTTTCTCACAAAATAAAACAAGTATACCACCACGGATTACCGGATTCCGGTGTTGATAATGACTGGATTCAGTGGTATCATTGTCTCTGGTATAATGCCACCACAATGATTTCGTTTTGGAAACAAAGTTATTATATTGTGTGGAAATTTCTCTTCCAATATACTATGGAATTTGCCAAACTTATTCAGACTTCCCCAATTTATTTTTTTTTTCTTATTCTACTATTGTCACTTTTAACAACTTTTTTTGAATGTCTAGCATTTGCAAATGCCAAAATTACCAGAGACAAAAGTAAAATTATATTTTATTTCATTTTCGTGCAGCGGTAGAAGTACGAAAAATAAATCTAAATAAACTTTTGAACTGCTTTTCGAAATTGCAAATTTATTCAGAAAGAAAACGTAATCCTGATTTCATCTGTTACGGTTAACAGATTGACGTTTCAGTGCTCTAGATTTTTTTTTAAATTTAAACTGAATTTGAGACAAAAAATGTCGAATTGACTCAACATGCACCATTTATAGATTTGTCAAAATGAAATTATTCGTTAATGGAAAATTTCGAGCTTAACAAAGTTTGTTTATTGCCATTACATGAAAAAAATACTTCTTTTTAAATTTTTGGGTCTTGCTAAAAGGCGTTTGTCAATTTCCGACAATTACAAAAGCGAAGTTTATTTTTGGAAAAACTATATGCCAATTTGCAAAAAGCAAATATGTTACTTAAGCATGACATTTTCTAATCAAAAGTACAAAATATAACAGAAATAAAACAAAGTCGATGGGTAATAAGAAATTGACCTATCCTTCAACATAACCCGCTAGTTATCAATATCGGGTGATTTATCTCACGCATCAAACAAATTAAGATATTATGAAGACGTATGAAGGAATATTTAGTACGTCCTGCACAGATTGCCTACCACGATTGTCTAATTGATGGGCGACCTCTGAGAAAATTTATTTCTCCCTTAAGAAGAATATTGTGCTAAAAGTAATAATAAACGACAGGCGATTGTTTAGTTATAGAACTATCTGCAATGGATTTCATAGAAAATCGTCAGTAATCTTAATAAAATGGAGATCCCCGGATGACTCGGTGAAAATTTATTTCTACGATTCTGTCATCAAACTGCCATGAAAAATCTTTACTATCACAATATTTCTACACCACCGTAACATAACTTACAAATAAGATAAAAGGACCAAATTGGTTTTGAAACATTAAGTAAAAGATATATGGATTGCATGGCATCGTGGCAGCAATAGCCCTTTCTATTCTTCCAAGATTTCATCAAAATAATGTACCACATTGAATGGAAACACGTCCGTGTAATGTCTTAATGATTTTGGAATTATTTGTCTTCAGTCCTTAACGTTTATGGACATTAAATGTGTAAATCATTTTGAAAGAGATAGAAAACTTTATTTTCCCTTATATGGATAAAGTGAAAGTTGTTCAACATTGTGAAACATCTATGCTTAATTTGAAATGCATTTTAAGAATCTTTTATTCAGTTGTTTTCTATCAGCGCATTTATAAATTTTAATTTCTGATCTTCTAATTTCTTTCTGCACTGAAGTTGTGTTGGAATGGCCGTCTACAAAACTCTTCCGTATATTTCGGTATTTTGTTGTACATGAAGTATTTAAAATGAAGGACAAACACATCCTAAAACATACAAATACAATGACTGATACTGTCAATTAATTCGTTCTTAATAATTTCGTGTTCCCTAGACACATAATCCAGAGATACAAAATTTCTGTTCCGTCAAAATATATATTTTTTTGTGTTTCATGTGCATATAATTTTGTATTCCGAGGGCATAATTTCGTTTTCCACGAGCATGCGTGTTCCGAGGATATTCAAGGGGGTAGACCTGGGGAAGCCTAAAATTTTCCACTCGTTTAATTTTCTTAATATTTTCAGCATTAAAACTACACCTGTTCATGTCGATTTTAAGCAATTTTCAACAATTTTTACCGTCCCGTTTTATGTCTAGTGGTCATCAAAGTTACCCCGTTTCCTCATATTATTTGGTCCGACTTGATTGTGGTGTATAAAATTGGCTCTAATTAAATCTATATTTGATTTAAAATTATTTCAAATGCAAAGTTCTTTAGTTTAGACATGTGTGAGAGTAAGCATGAATGATGGTAGTAAAATTAACTAGTTTCAACTGAAATACAAGGGTGTTCTGAATAGTATAGGCTGAAATTTTTACTCTATTTTGATCACTATTAAACACTTCTTGTAAAAATTCTGTCGTTTAATTTTCATCAAAAACTGATAATAGAAAGGTAAACCAGTACATGTAAGATATAATAAAATTCTAGAAAAATCTACCGTCCCGTCTTTTCTTAATTTAGAATTAAGTGGGTAAAAGTCAATAAAATTGCTGAATCTGTGCTATAAATTACCTCCCTTGGAAGAAATCCGACTTTTACATATTTTCATTATCTTTGGACAGCATTGCAAAAATGTAGAGTAAAATGCACTCATTATAAATAACTGGATGTTGGGTATTTGTCTTCATATCAAAATTAATATTTATTTGCTGTGTGAAAAAAAAAATTACAATTTTAAAATTTTGATCATACCTATTGTAATGATTCTATTTGTTTGTGTAAGTAATAAAAGTAAAAATCAGAGTTATCTCCTCCTACCCCAGGTCTACCCCCTTAATGTCATTTTTACGTGTTTCCTGTCCCGTGGGCATATAATTTCGTATTCCGTGGGCAAATACGTTTTTTTTGTGGTACGTGGGAAGTTACGTTCTGGATTCTGTTATTTTGATCAATATTAATATGAAAAAGAAAGGAAATGGGGTAAATGTAATGTTGAATAAGATGGAAATTATCATTACTATATTTAAAAAAATTGTTCGATTAAAAACGGAATTAAAGAACCATGATATTCAAAATAAAAATATTTTAATACAGTATCTTTTAACATAACTGAATTTAGCTTTATCGTAATTATATACTTATCGTCATTTAAAGGATCTCTGACCTTTGTTTCTTTGTTTCTGGTTAACCTCTCACATTTTCTGAACGCACCTCGTTATAAAGTCGTTGCTAAATTAGGCACACTCTATTTGTCTTAACATGCAAAAATAGCATTTATCAAAAACTTCTTCCCTGACTTATGACGTATTCGGACATAGTATTTCATTGAGGAGGGTAACTTTATCTGCAAATTGAAATTGAATTCTGAAGAAAATTTCCCATATAAAGTAAATTTGGTTATTTTCCATTTAGTGAAATATATTTAGTAAATTAGACACAATTTTTTCTCTCTCATATTTAGAGCGCAAATGTATATAGAAAATTTCGTCAAATCAGCAAACTTCCTAAAATAAACGGTATGCCTGAATTATGGACAAAGGTTGGTAAACTGTTAACACACTTGTGTCTTAATTACGTGAAAACATTCAATAATCTGAAAGCTTATATAAGGATTCCGATACGAGACGGGGCTAAAATTTTCTACAAAGCATCGAAAGCAAGAAAAAAAGACTACAAAAATATAAACAAAGCAAAATTGAGATTGAACTATAAACAAAAGATGCAATGCATACAAAACCAAAAAAATACTGGAATAACAGTTTAACTGAGATCTGCGTTTGGACATTAACTTAAGAAAATGTATGTCTCCTTAAAATCAAAACATTTGAAAGACTGCATTATGCATGACAAACGCGATGACTTCACTTTTCCAACCTTTTTTTTGTAGAACGCCGACATATGGAGTTTAAATCTCCTAACTCATTTGCGACTCAAGGGCCTGTGGTCGATAAAAAGATCTCCCTGATAGACCCTGGTTGCCCACAAATGACACAAATGTTGCTGTTGTCCTTTGATTATTCGTTTAAGACTGATGGTTGGGTTCCCACTTACTTAAAAAAAAGAAAAGGCAAAAGGAGACGCTTACTTTCAATCACAGTCAGGTCAATCTCCACAACAAAATCACAACAAATCAAAATGAAAGACAAACGTACACAATGACAGGAACTCAGGACTGCCTGACTTGGTACCGGTACTAGCAAATGTCAGAGTTTAGGTTAAACCGTTTTTAGGAAACACCAAACCTCCTCTTCCTCCCGTGGTTTCCATATTCCCTATAGTATAATAACGAACGGAATAAAAAAGCAATACAGCTTGACGACTTAATGCAAGACTGTTATACCAAATCAGACAATACTACATCAGTGGCGCAAAAGGGGACAATAAGGGACACTAAATTTTATTCTTTCAATAACATTTTTTTAAAACTTCCATTGGCACAATTTATTTCGTATGCTTCAAAAACTGTTTAGTCGTTAAAAACTAATATCTTTCGTTCCAGACAGAAGAGTTACATTACGATGGATAACTCTGTATTTAATTTCAGTATTGCTATTCTGATTGGAATGACATAAGTATGACTACAATTTCTTATTTGTCTTTCTACAATTTCCGTGCCATTAAACAAAATCTTTTTGGATTCCTAGAAAAACTAACAAGCAATCAATAAAAAAGGACATTATGAAGCATAATAAATCTGGAGATGGAGATAATGATATAGGATCTCTAACTGTCTTCCGTCAAGATGACCAATTTCTCTCTAGAGATGGGGTGTTAGCTCCATATTCATTTGCTAGATCTGTAATTTTATATCTGAGTCCAGAATGATCCGAAATAAATGATGAATGCGAATCAAATCGCAAGAAGCTAAATTAGAAAATATAGAAATAAAATGGTTTCCGTTTGCAATCCTATCTGAAAATGATCTAAATTCTCTTGCGGAGAAATTCATCAATTTTCTAAGACACATATTAATAGTCTGATTAGATCTATCTTCGTTAAAGAATAATAAATACGTTAAGATATCAAGAGATAAATATTTAGTTGTTTTAATCGGTTACGTAGACAATCCCTGTTTTAGCTTGCAGGTCAGGATTTTGAAAATCTTCTGCTTCGTTAAGCTGAAAATAATAACTCTTGATTTGAATATTCGTCTTAGGTACCTCTCTGTAAATTTTGGTACAAGTAGGTGAGTATGTGATAAATGAATAGTCTAAAGATGTAGTACATGGTTTGTCCGTGTTTATAAATTCCAAATAGGGTCAAATTCAGGAGAACCTCTTATAAAATGACAATGCATTTAAATTAAATCTTGTTTGTAACCATTTCGACAAAGTATATCTCATGAATACAGATAGAAGTAAGAAAAAACAGCAAATACGGTTTAAAACAAAGCTTTCTTGAATAAATTGAAAAATATTTGGCAGAAGTATTTCAAGTACATGCAATTCTCAAAGACTTTTCTAGATTTTACTAAAATAAGTCATTTTTAACATGAGCTTTGTCAAGCATTTAATATGTATTCAATAAGCAATGGAGGGATATGGAGTAAAAGCAAATGAGACAAAATCTCCACAAATACATGGTATAACAAGCAATGAAACAACGCTTTCATTGTTGTTCTTCATCTTGAAGTCACCATGAAGCCCTCAACAATGAGCTATGCTCATACCTCATAGTAAGTTCAAAACGGCCCCTAGCACCGGTTTAAGCGGAATTCATTGCTGGAGTCGAGCTACATCCATGTTTATTATGTCAAGTCATGAAGTCTGGAATCTTATTATTGCAATTCGGATAAACAAAAGAGTAAAGAGCACATGTATACAAATTCAATAAACACTGAAAGGATATGGAGTAAATGCACATGAGACAAAGCCTGTACAAATACATGGTATAACCACAAGCAATGAAACAACGCTTTTATTGTTGTGTGTTTTTCGTCTTTAAAACCTACACACATCGAACGGGATGAAGCAATGGAATGCTGTAACTATTAATGTTGCTTTAACTTTTTCAAGTTACCATTAGGCGTATAAAAATATACATAATTCAATGCCTTTACAATTCTACTTTACCAAAATGGCCCAGTATATTATAGTAAAATGAAGTTATTCGAGGTACAGCAACAGGCTAACGGATTTTGGCCTGTCTTGGCGCCAGGATAAATTACAGAAAAAGCAAAGAGCAAACGGTTTTAAGGTTTCTATAATTGATAAAGGTTCGGATTTATTAAAACATTGTGAGTCTTCCCCATTTTTTATATCCAGTCTATTGGAACACTGACAATTGATATTTTAGGATATTTCCGTCACAGTGACAGATCACGTAAGAGTTCATGCTCAAGACATCAAAAATTAACATGTGTTTAACCCTACCGCTGGCTTTTGCTAGTGCCGGTACCAAGTCCGACTGTCCCGAGTTCCTATCGTTGTCTACGTTTGTCTTTTGTATTTTTATTGTGGGTCTTTTCTTGTGCAGTTCCTTGTTACTTTATGGCATGTGACTATGTTTTTTCGGCCATTGTAGGTGTTTCCTGTTATCTTTTTTATTCTAAATACATTTTGTACGTACAGGAAAAGCAAATTTTAAATTGACGCTGTTTTTGCTGTTTTCATTTTTATAGACGCTTCTTGCTTTACGTGTATGTATGCAGGGCATATCTAAAAATATGGGGATTACTTTATAAACATAAATCAAGTTTAATTTTTTGAGGCAATTAAATCTCATTACCTTTTGAGGGGCATATCTTCACATATTAAGAATTTTAAGAATTTAAAATGGCCACTCCAGTCTGTTGAAACACTGACAATTGATGTTTTAGGCAGAAAGTATGTATAAAAGCAATGCGTGTTAGAGTTAAAGGTTTTTAAATTATACTTATAGGAAGGCACCGAACCCTCCCAGAATATTCTTTGATTTTGCATCAAGTTTCATTTTTTTTCAAATTCTAATTTTTGTTCTTGATAAAAGCAGAAAAGTGCGAAAACCTCGAACAAATTAGAATAAAAAATCGAAAAGTAACGCACATCTTCACATTTTAATTTATCTACAAATGCAGCAAATGTTTTCTAATACAGGTTTCAAATAGTTGCGGTTCCTGTTCAATTGTTTTGTATCAGTTCGTTTCAAAAATTGAAGCTAGGACTTTGACCTCGTAATATTAAAATCAATTCTATTATTTCTTTTTTACAGTTTGTTTAGTTAGAGAGATCAAGGAAGTCAGTCAAGGGTTATTTAAGATCCATACTACTTTCCAATATTTGAACATATTTTCAAGAAATCCGAAAACATGGCTTGATAAATGATAAAAATGGAATCTATCAATCATTGTATAAAAATCGTTATCAAAGTATAAATAGTATTATTATTTTCTGATGTGATCAATGCTTCTTCGTGAAAGAATTGACAATAAAATTGAGCGACATGACAGGGCCGCAATAAACGTCTTAAATAATTGTCTAAATACATGGCTGAATAGAGTTATCAGAACTTAGAATTATAGAGGAATTCTTCCAAACGGTGACAATGATACGAGAGAAAATTATTATATCATGGATGGATAAAGTTAACACCAGTTAATTTCAACTCATGACATTTCTTCAATTTTCAGTATTAGAAAGATATTATCAATGCCAACGAATCTTTCTCCTTTGATGGATGGATTGACGATTTGATTATTGGACAAGAGCATTTTTCATCATCAGCGCAAATTATTTTCATTTTGTAAAGACATGAATGATAGTGTTAGTTCGACAGAAATGACATATATCACAATAATTTACCAAGCAAAAAATATAAAGCTATAGACGCATAAACTTTTTAAGTATACATCATCAACGGCGAGCCGGAAAATTCAGGAAATGATTTTTGTTGAAGTTAACTTTGTTCTTATATACCGAACCTTGCAGGGTTGTAATACATTATAATTCATGTTTGCTTGTTCCTCTTATTAAAACTAATTATTGAAACTTGCAATATCTAAATTTTACAAATTGTGCTTAAAACTAAGGAGTATCTGCCTCATGCATAGCTCTGTCCTTAGCTGAATTTTGGCTTTTCTACTTAGATCCTTTCGGTTATTTGTTCTGTATCAGCTTCAACATGTTTTTCGGTTACTGGACTTCCAAGTCTTTTGGTTTGATCTGCACTGATCACTAAATTATCAAAATGCACATATGCAGAAAATAAATTAATGTAACTTCGGTATTTTGTTATTAAAGATCTGGCAAACTCTGGTCTAAAATACAAAATTAATTATTTTACCTCACTGTCTTTGAATGCTGTGTTCTTTCAAGTACTTATATTAAATAGCGATATGTAATCTACTTTTTTGTCAAGTGTAATTTTCTTTGCACCAACCTGCCTGAATATGTAAAATCAAGAAATTGAAACTGGATTATTTTTCTTTTATGCACTATAAGAATACTATTATTCTACTACTTCAATATTTACCCTTGCATCAAAACGAAGAATATAGACTTTTGCCCTACGATGATACGTGCATGATATCTGATTCTCTCTTTGAAAATTGAAGTAAACATCATCAACGTCGAGCCGAAAAATTCAGAAAACGGTTTTTGTTAAGAAGTAAACTTCACATTGGCTAGGGGGAAGGTTTGGGCCTAATAAAACTAGTTTTAACCCCGCCGCAGCAGCTTTGCGCCTGTCCTAAGTCAGGAAATTTATTAAGCCTTTGTGTGTCTTCTCTTTTTTTCTAGTTAGTTTATTTTATGTCTATAGGAGTCTATAGGATGATGTTTATTTCGCTGAACTTGATTACTCTTTTTTCAGGGGTCGACTCCGACCTGCCGTTGGGTTTTAGGTTTTCTCACCGTTCATTGAAGATCTTATGGTGGCTTTGAGTTGTTATTACTCCCCTTTTGGTCGTTGTCTCTTTGACACATTCCCCGTTTCCCTTCTTTTTTCTATTGGTTATATATACCTAACCTTGTACAGTGTAGTACGTTACTGACATTATTTATGTTCTCATGTGACTGATTTAAGGATGAAAGAGCTGGCAAGCATTGGTCAAATATACAAAATTCAATTTTTTACCCCACTGTCTTTAAATACTGGGTTCTTTCAAATAGTTCTTATAATCTACATTTTCGTTTAGTCTTATTTTCTTTGCACCAACCTGCTTGAATATGGAAAATCAAGAAATTGAAACTGCATTATCGTTCTTTTATGCACTTTAAGAAAACTATTATTCTTAGTACTCCATCCTTACCTTATTCAGGGTATCAAGACGCAGAACCCTGGTCGTTGAATTAACATTTCGGTTAGATGTACGTTGAAACATGCATGCTATCTGTTTCGGTTTTGGAAAATTAAATTCAACACAAGTATCACAATTTTATTTACAAAAAAGTAAAAATACATTCATTTTTTCAAAGAAAGAATAAATATAACATCGACAATAGTTACACTGTTGTCCAACTTAAACAGTAATGATGAAAGTTCTATCTGTAGCGATTTGTTTCAGTTTAAAGTTCAAAGAGAAATATGTTGTGATGTTATTGTAATGTCTTTTCGGTAAATGATTTTTGACTATGCCATGCTTCTTATGCTGTACAGTATAAGTCAAGTACCTCAGTTTGGCTAGAGATTACTCTAATGAGGTATTGTATGTATGCACTGAAATTCTTCCGTTTAGGCGCCCAGAAAGGTAGAGGGTATAGTTGAATTTATGTTGGTAAGCCGCTATGTAAATTTCATCTTGGCGCGTTTGAAAATATCGCCTATTTTCGGAAAATCTTTGGTTCTTTGTGTAAAGCAAACACAATGCGTGCAAATTATTTCACAAATTCAATCTTTTCCAAGCAAGCAGAAGTTATCATAACTGAAGAATCATTGTGTAAACACATTATCTTCGGTCATAACTTCTTATTTAAGTCAAGCAAATTCCCAACATTGACATGATGTATAAAAGTTTTAGCGCTCTATCATAAATTAATGAATTATGCATGCTTAGTCTTGATAATCTTATTTATATTCAAAGGGATTTTATTCTTCATTGTACGTCATTTTCAAAAATAAAAAAAAATAAAAACTATTATTCCATCAAATCATTTCTACTCTTGATCATTTAGTTTTTACAATTGAATTGAATTCAATTTTAACAACAGGTGTCAATTTAACGGAGTGTGAGTTTTAAATAGTAATTAGAATGAAAACTTTTGGCTTTTGTTTTGAAAAGCTTTCCTAACTGAACAACATTAGCAAAAAATTATGAAAATCCATGTAAGAATTTTTTGATAGGTACGAAATCAAATTTTTTGCTGGAAATGGTTCTCTCTAGAGTTTTTCTTCGATTTCCATTAGCTGCTCATGTGCCATGAAATATATAAAAACATAATTTGAAGTTGACAAAAGTTTGTACATGTACATTGTCTTTTTATGCATTTGACCTATGACCAAGAAAATGTTATCAAAAATAGTTGACGCTGTTTGAATGGATAAACCCAAGGATATCGAATGCTTCTGAAAACTGAAGTTCATATTCCCTTAAACTTCAATGTTTCGATAGATATTATTTTTTAATGAACCTGACTGTTTTCATCTGACCAATGAACCTGATTGTTTTCATCTGACCAACTGCAAAAACTATATTTACAGTACTAATAACTTCGTTATTTTCTTTTTCATCACTAATAGAATTTTATGAAAAGTTCCTCGTCCACTTTACACATTACGAAAAAACGCATTAAAATATTTATTTTGATACGAATGTGAAGTTTTGAAGACCAAAAAATGATTTTGGATGTTGTACATCACTACAAAAGCGTGCAAAAAGTCCACTGCATGAACACGGGGCGGAAGGAAATATAGAGTTGACATGGTTATTTTATAGGAGATGCAGTTGATTAATAACTAAGCAGCCTTTTGGAATGCATGTATATGGCGAGTTTCAGAACAGTACAAAATAAATAAGTGTTGCAGTGTTAGGCAGCAACCAGCAATATTTTGGACATGGCGCTTCAAATTTGTCGCTACTGATATCAGTTCGAGGGGGGGGGGGGCACATGTAATAGTCGAAATCTAAGTAATATATTTCAACAAAAACATCACTACAACGATTCGTGTGGGCAATGAAAAACGACAACGATACCACAATCTTATTTTCCTGATTTCAAATAGTTTGAAAAACAACGCAAACTGCACAACCGAATATTCCTGTATCCCAAACGATCAGTAGCTAGAATTGGAAAGGAGTTAGTCGTCGAAAATTTCTGAAGACATTCAATTAAGTGCTTATCTCCAAATCGCCTGTTGAAAAATATTTCCCTATTTTAAATTATCAAAAGTTAGAAATGAGGAATTAAGTATTTGTCACAAATGAGAAATACATATGCAACACAAACTCATTTGCAAAAACAGAGCAAGACAAAAATGGACATAAAAGATACACAGATTAAGTAATAATGTGCACTAAATAAGGCAAAGAAACTAGGGACAAATGCGAGTTTTTACAAAAGCGCATATACTAGTATTGTGTAGACAAGATTTAACCAATACAACTATTTGGAAAAGGTGTTTTTTATACATATAAGAGTATAAAACCGGGACGTTTCATTCCGCAAGATTTTTTCAATGATGCTGAGGAAAACGGAAATATAGATTTTATAGGATGTCTTTGAAGGGAATAGGAATTTATTTATTTTTGTAGATTTCTTCCCGATTCAAAGTACAAAGTATGATACATGTTATCTTTAAATTGTATTAGGCATCACCAGTGATATCTGACAAAATCGGTCATCAGTAGGGAAATAGATCAACAATGACACTCGATTTATATGGAACGGAAGAAGATATGCCATTCCACTTCATTTATATAGATCAAGGTTTAGAAATTTGAGGCCATTGTTTTAAGTATAAAATGACTTAAATTCACTGACATGTATTGCTGCTTAAACCATTCAAATGATTTATTTCTTTTTTTTTCAAAACAAATTGAATAAAAACATTTTAAAAAAAATGTGATCAATAATCATGAGTAAACCCTTTTGTTTGTCGAGACTTGACAGAAAATTTGATGTTTTGAATGAACTTAATTCATTTTATTAAGTCTCCCAAACGAAGTTTGGGGAGACTTATTGTTTTTACTCAATTCTTGTTCTTCTCTTTCCGCCAAAAATTTGTCCGACCATTTTCTCGGGGACTAATGGTCGGATCTTGACCAAATTTCACATGAAGATGGATCCTTATCCCGAAAGATGCAAACACGTCTTGGAATTTTCAAAACGGCAGCGGTTCCCATGAAAATGGCAAAAAAGGCGGGAAAATTTAAGTGCTCAGAATGGGATGAAACTTTACAGGAAGGTTGCTTAGGACATGGGGAATTGGTTTCTGGTCTCCGAGACTTCAGATTGGCACCTGTTGCCATAGAAATGGCAAAAAAGGCGGGAAATTGAAAGTGCTCAGAATTAGATGAAACTTTACAGGAAGGTTGCTTAGGACATGGAATATTGGTTTCTGGTCTCGAAGACTTCAAATTGGCACTGGTTGCCATGGAAATGGCAAAAAAGCCGGGAAAATAAAATTATTCAGAATTGGCTGAAACTTTACACAAAGGTTACCTTAGGTGTGGAAAAAATTTTGTGTCAAAAACTTCAAACTGACTTCCGTTGCCATGGAAATTGGAAACAGACAAAAAGTGGGGAAATCCAAAGTGCTCAGAATTGAATAAAACTTGACAGACAGGTTGCATAAGTTGTGTGGAAGTGATTTGTAGTCCTGATTTTGGAGTTCGTTTGGGAGACTTTTGTATCAGCATCCTGATACAATTATAAATTTTATATTTTGTATTTCAGTATTTCATCCAAAGTTGATTGATAATTATTAACAACTATCATTCGGGTGTGTACTGCCAGTCGACCAACCTCAACCAGAACTATTTCTCTATGACTTGACGGTTAACTACAGTTAGGTGATTGACAGTCAACCAGTTGCTACTACAATTTTTGTTCAGTGGTTGACAGCAAAACTATCGTTCGGGTACTGACTGACAACGAAAGTTATCGTTCGGTAATCAACACTAAAACAGTGGCATCGACAGGTATTTCGTTCAGGCAGTGATATAGTTAACCAATAGCACCGGAATAAATTAATAGGCGACTTATATTTATCTACGACTATCGGTCGGGTACTGAAGGCAACAAAATCCATTTAAAACTATCGCATGGGATGAACAATCTGAATCAACCAATAGTCAACCAACAGCTTTTGTTCGAGAACTGACAGAGAACTAACAACATCACCTGTTAATTATGCTTTTTAGGTGTTAGTTTCCTGTCAAGTCCAATATACCGGCACAATGTCAAATTTTCAATTTTAGCGAAAATGCATATGAAATTTTGTTATAACATTAAAATTGTGACGAAAAAAAAATTTTTCAGATAGATTTCAATTGTCGAATATGTTGTGAAATTAAAAAAATGCAAAAAATAATAAAGCAATAAAAAAAGGACGACTGATACTTTTATCAACAAACCTTATTTCAACATTTTTCAGAGACATAAACAAACTGAAAAGATTTCTTATCTATTCCATAAACAATGCTATAAAATAACCTTTAAAGTGTAAATATAGTTTCTACAACGAAAACTAAGTTGATTATGAAATTTCTCAAATCGAGTTAGATAAATTCTGCTAATGTTTAAAAACGAGGCTTGTCGAGTTTTTAAACATTTGAAAATTCATTTAACAAGATGTGAGAAATTTCATAATTAACGTATTTAAGCTGTAGAAAATGATTCTCCAATGACATAACGTAAAACGCCCAGGATTATGTTGCGAATAGATTTGGCAGGAAATTTCAAGCGTGTTTTTCTCCACTAGAGACGAGAAATATTTTTATCACATCGGTCGGGCGGTGGTTATATTTGCTAGAAATTAGAGAAATAGATTTCTTTAATGATATGTCAAGTTTAAACCGGTTTTGACCCGTTAGACAGATTTTCTTTATTCAACATATGTTGAATAAAGCCCCGTGCTATTGCCCGCCAAATCTATTCGGAATACAATTCTCGGTGTTTATCACCGATCATTAGAGAAAAAGATTACACCACTTTATCCCGATTATTATCATCATTTATCCACTCTCGATAGTTAAATTTTAAAATTTTAAAATGCTCGGCAAGCCTCGCAATTAAAATTTTAAAATTTAACTATGGTAATGAATGGGATCTTGTGGTGTAATCTATATATATATATATGCGTAAGACTATATGATAACCAACCGATTGCATCGAAATCTATCGATTCTATGGTTATTTACCATCAACAAATGGCTTCAACAGCTCATTCTTGGTTATTTATCTTTATTTGTAGCCCAGATACTGGCAGCCAACCAAAGGCATTGATAACTATCTCTTGGGCATTAACTCCATACGAATGGAACTGTCAAAAAGGCATCGACAGTTATCGCACGGTTACTGACAGTCCACCAATAGCATAAACATACACCATAGACGTATATGTAGTCGACTAATTTCATCGACAGTCATGCAATGGCATCACACGTATTGCCCAGAAACTGGCATGAAAAAAATGGATCGATTTAAGATTATGAAATCGGAAGTGTATATTATTTGTATATAAAACTGGATGACATTGCATATGTTAACTGTATATAATTTTTATATACATTTTTTATGTTTCTTCAACACTGGAAAACCAACATAACTTTTGTCTTTCTACAGATTGTACAAACTATGGATCATTAATACCTTTATATGACTATGGATCCATTAATACCTTTGTATGACACAAACAGAATGAAGTTGATATTGCTGCCTCCTTAAAGACACCTTAAATCTTTTAAGTGAGAACAGAATGAAGAACCGAAACTATCACACCCCATTTAAAACAAGGAGAGCAACAAAATTCCAAAACTACTGTAAATTAGAGTGATCCTTTAGTTCTGAATCCAACAATATAGAAGACTGAACGAGATCAATGAAAACAAAAACCTAAATGGACTAAAGGTGACACCGAAAGATGTTTTCTCCTCGTATTTTGGTATTTCTGAGATTTTCGGACTCCTCTGGTTTTATCCAGTCAAAAGCATTAAAATTTGCCCAAGGACTACGTTTTTTCACAATTTCATTTTAAACATTTTACAGAGAATTTTGTAAAAAATATCATGTTCAGTTATTTTATTGACCAATAGCATGTCCATGTATAGAATTCTTACGATATGATCCTAGGGGTGATAACTTGTAAATTTCAAAAACAATAGGTGATTCACTGCTGACAGGCAGTTTTGATTTTTATTTTATTTCTTTATTTCATGTTCATCAATCTTGTCTGTTTTCTTTAAGAAGATGAACAAAGTCTGAAATGTGTTTATTTCAATAA
>MJUU01027281.1:0-10839 GCA_002080025.1 Modiolus philippinarum
CTGCTGGCAGCCACCTTCAATGAGGTATGAACATAAAAATCACAAACTATCAAGGGGACCACCTAAAGACTATTGTGATCAAGTTTGGGTTCCAATTGGCTCAGTAGTTTCAGAGAAGATTTTTGAATACATTTCCAATATGGTTTTATGTTAGACTATGTCCTGTGCTGACGACCATCTTGGATGAGGTACGAACATAAAAATGGCAAACTTTAAAGGGGACCAGCCAAGGACAATTGTATCCAAGTTTGGTTCCAATTGGCTTAAGGTGGTTTCAGGAGAAAAGACCTTTGAATGTATTTCCCATAGGGTCCCTATGTCAGACTATGTTCCCCGCTGGAGGCCATCTTGGATGAGGTACAACCACAAAAATCATAAACTTGAAAGGGGACCATCTGAGGACAATTGAGACAAAATTTGGTCCACATTGGCTCAGTATTTTCAGAGGAGATCTTTGAATGCATTTCCCATAGGGTCCTATGTTAAATTATGTTCCCTAGTGGCGGTCATCTTGGATGAGGTGCTAATCTGCTGGACATATGTAGAAATTGTAGTCCTGGAAAAGCTCAACACTTTTGTAATTCACATTTAACCTTCTTCTCAAACAGTTTTTGAAATAAAAGTAAAAATGTTAAAAAATCGTGAAAATTCAAAGAAAAAAGAGCCATAACTCCTATGTGGATCGTCAGATTTTCTTCAAACTTGCAGGAAATGTGGATCTTACTATGCTGACCATTTTTGTAATTTAAACTTTACTTCTATCTTCTACCATTTTCAATATACAAAACTAAAAGTAAAAAAAAACGAAAATTTTACGGAAAAGGGGCAATAACTCCAAGATGGGTTATCTGATATTCTTCAAAATTGCAGGGCGGGTATATCTCATCATGCTGATCATTTTTACCCATGTCAGATTTTTTAGATCTGTAACGGTTTTCGAGTAATTTGCAAAAAAAAAAAAAACAGCAATTTACCCCCTATGTTCTATTTTTAGTAACAGCGGCCATGTTGTTTGGTCTACGGACATAAAAATCACAAACTTAAAAAAGCATACCCTGGTGATAATTCAGGCCAAGTTTGGTTAGTATTGGCCCAGCAGTTTCAGAGGAGATCTTTGAATAAAAGTTAATGGACGCCGGGTGATAGCAAAAGCTCAAATGGCCTTTGGCCAGGTGAGCTAAAAAAGTATGAAATTACGAAAATTTGAAAAATAAAGGACGATAACTCCTACAAGGGCATTTGGATTTTCTTCAAAAATTTCCAGGTGGGTAGAGCTTGGTATGCTGAACATTTTTGCAGTTTAAAGTTGATTTCTTTCTGTTATAGTATTTCCAATGAAAAATAAAATATCTTCAAATTTTGAAAATTTTACAGAAAAATTGCAATTACTTCAAAAAGGGTTTTCGAATTTTCTTCAAAATTGCAGGGCATGTAGATCTTGCCATGCTAATCATTTTTATCCCCCCTTGTCAGATTTTTTATCTGTAACGGTTTTTGACTTATTTGCATAAAACAGCAATTTATCCCTATGTTCTATTTTTAGTAACAGAGGCCATATTGTTTGGTCTTCGGACCAATCGAACACAATTTTTAAACTGCATACCTTGGTGATATTTCAGGCTAAATTTGGTTACAATTGGTTTTGTAGATTCCGAGGAGAAGATTTTTGAAATTGTTGATGGACAACGACGATGGACGGACGCTTGGATTTATGATCGGTGCTAAAATCCTACATTTGTTAAATGACCATCATGCTTCCATGCCTAGTCCATATCAACTTGATGTGTGAGATGATATTCTACAAGTAATAATTTACAACATTGTCTAATATGGTCCTATGTTAAACTATGTTCCCCGATGGCGGCCATCTTGGATGAGATGGGAACCTGTTGTACATATGTAAAAATTGTAGTTCTTGATAAGCTGAACACTTTTCCTATTTAAATTTAACCTCTGTCTCAAATCATTTTTGAAAATTTTCCAAATTTGTGCATTTTTTATTTTTTATTTCAAAAAGTGTAAGAGATAGAGGTCAAATGTATATTGCAAAAAGGTTCAGCAAATCAAGATCTACAAACCCTGACATTTTGAAGAAAATCCAAAAACCCTTGTAGGAGTTATTGCCCTTTTTTCACGGAATTTTCAAAATTTTCATATTTTTCGATTTTTATTTCCAAAACTATAGAAGATGAAGGTTAAGTGTAAATTGATAAAATGTTTACCATGCTGTGCGGATTTCAAAACTGGTGTTTAAAATTGTTTGTTGACCGCCATTTTCAAAATGGTCGCCAAAAAAAGGCGGGAAAATTCCACATTGTTCGATTTAAATGAAATTTGGTTTCCAAATAGATATTGATGTAGCTACTTCAAAACCGGTGTTGAAAAGTGTTCGTTGACGGCCATTTTCAAAATGGCCGCCAAAAAAGGCGGGAAAATTCAACATTGACCGATTTCAATGAAATTCAGTTTCCAAATAGATATTGATGTTGCAACTTCAAAAACCGACGTTAAAATTTGTTCGTTGATCGCCATTTTAAAATGGCCGCTAAAAAGGCGGGAAAATTCAACATTGTCCAATTTCAATGAAAGTTGGTTTCCAAATAGATATTGATGTTGCAACTTCAAAACCGTTGTTGAAAAGTGTTCATTTTCCGCCATGTTCAAAATGGCCGCCAAAAAAGGCGGAAAAAATCAACACTGTCCGATTTCAATGAAAGTTGGTTTCAAAATAGATATTGATGTTATGATTTCAAAACCAGATTTGAAAATTTTTCGTTGACTGCCATTTTCAAAATTGCCGCCAAAAAAAGGGGGAAAAAATTAAACATTTTCCGATTTCAATGAAATTCAGTTGCAACTTCAAAACCATTGTTGAAAAGTGTTCATTTACCACCATTTTCAAAATGGCCACCAAAAAAGGCCGGAAAAATCAACATTGTCCGATTTCAATGAAACTTGGTTTCCTAGTAGTGATTGATGTCGAAACTTCAAAACTGATATTAAAATTTGTTCGCTTACAGCCATTTTTCAGAATGGCTGCCAAAAAGGCGGGAAAATCCAACATTGTCTCATTTAAATGAAATTTGGTTTCCAAATGGATATTGAAGTTGCGACTTCAAAAGTGGTGTTGAAAATTAATCGTTGACTGCCATTTTCAAAATGATGTCTCAACTTCAAAACTTGTGTCGAAAGTTATCCTTAGGAAGAATGTTTTTGTCAAAAAAGCCCAACAAAGAAATATAATTGAACATGATCAGACTTAAATTACAGTTCAAGATATTGGTAATGTTCGAACTACCAAAGTTTGAGGGACTGAAGTTCAACTGTATAACATACAATGTTAGCTTGATTGTCGCAACTGAAAGCTAGGTGAGCGATACAGGCTCCTGGGAGCCTCTGGTTATGTTTGTAAACGAACCCTCAAAAATCGGCCCAAGAAACATGTATGTAGCGTTCCGACAATAAGAATGAATTGCGCTCAGGGACCGCCTTGAATTTGCTATGAGAAAGCTCATTGTTGAAGGATTCATTGTGACCTTAAGACAATGAACAACAATAAAAGCTTTGTTTTATTACTTGGTTCTACTATGTATTTATAGACACTTTATCTCGTGGGCATTTACTCCATATCCTTTATGTATTTTACAATTTATAAAATCTGTAACTTTGTTGTAAAAGTTTGGTAGTGATTGTACGTTTACGCTGTATAAACATATTCCTGGAACAGAAATCCAGACGCCGTATAACTGACAAAGATCATTGTTAGATTTTTATATTGATTTTCCACTTTTTGGTGTTTCTGGCCACCGTATAGCGGGTTATTTTCGCGGGTCAAAAATTTCACGGATTTTAGTGGAAAATGGATGCCAAAAATTTAAGCGTTTTAAATTTTCGCGGATTATCAAGGATCCTATATATATACTTAGAATACATAAAATATTCGCGGAATTTATTTTCGCGATGTAAGTCCATTCGCGAAAATTAAAACCCCGCGAAAATTACCCGCTATACGGTATCTTTTTTTGACAGTCGTAAAACACGATTCAGCTAAACTAAATTACTGGGAGGAGAGAAAAGGTCTTTTGGTGACAAAGCCCATTATTATGGAGACAACAAGCCTTGGAAGAGGAGATTTTTAAGATCTTATGATGAATTCTTGCTTCCTGTATGAGACTAAGACTAGAATAACACAGGAATATTTAGGTGAAATATATATATATATAGAGAGAGAGCGTCTAACAGTACTGTGCCTCGCATACTCAACACTCGGTTCAATTTTTTATAAGGTCATTGCAAATCATTGATCACTTGACCTACAAGAGAAAAAAAATGGTAATCAACGATTACAAAGTAATGGCACATGGACACAGAAACCCAATTTGGCCAGGGTGCTCATATACAATCCCTAATGCATGTATGCAAAGGATAGATGATCTTACCATGTACAGTAACCGAGACCTGAATTCGGATATAAACTTGAATGTAAGTCAATCATGCGGAAAACATAATGTCAAAGTGATCTAACTTTGCCTGGATACTGACCTACAGCCAAAGATGCATGCACATGCAAGGTTAGATGATCGTACAATGTACAGTTACTTCGATCTGAACTCGGACGAAAACTTGAATGAAAGTCAATGATGCGGAAAATATAGATCAAATAGACCTAATTTTGCCTTGATGCTCTCATACCGCCAAAGATGCATGCACGTGCAAGGTTAGATGATCCTACCATGTACAGTTACTTAAATCTGAACTCGGACGTAAACTTGAATGTACGTCAATCATGCGGAAAATATAGGTCAGTGACCTAAATTGGCCTAGATGCTGACCTTCCGCCAAAGATACATACACATGCAAGCTTAGATGATCCTACCATGTACAGTTACTTAGATCTGAACTTGGACGTAAACTTGAATGTAAGTCAATTATGCGGAAAATATAGCTCAAAGTGACCTTCTTTGGCCTGGATGCTGACCTACCCCCAAATATGCATGCACATGCAAGGTTATATGATTGTACCATGTACAGTTACTTAGATCTGAACTCGGACGTAAACTTGAATGTAAGTCGATCATACGGAAAATATAGGTCAAAGAGACCTAATTTTGCCTGGATGCTGACCTACCGCGAAAGATGCATGCACATGCAAGGTTAGATGATCCTACCATGTAAAGTTAGTTAGAGTGACCTAATTTTGTCTAGATGCTGACCTTCCGTCAACGATGCATGCACATGCAAGGTTAGATGATCCTACCATGTACAGTTACTGAGATATCAACTCGGACCTAAAATTAAATGAAAGCCAGTCAAGCGGAAAATATAGGGCAAAGAGACCTTAATTTTCTTGGAGACTGTGAGATAGCCCAAGATGCATCTGTACACAAAGTTTGATGACCCTACCCTTCATAGTTATCAAGATATATACCTAAATGCGGACGGAGACGCGGATGCCGGGGGTACTTCAATAGTCCTCCCCAACTTCGTTGAGGCGAACTAAAAAGAGACCATGATCATTCATTTCAAAGTAGCTTTGCATGGTCAGAAAATAAACACCAAAATACATTCAGAATTTTTTATTTGAGCAGCCCCAAATGGTATATTCATATTTGTATTACGCTAGAAGGGCGTTCAGGTGTCTGATGGTCATATAGTTAAGCATGATGAGTGCATTACACTGTTGTCAAAAAGTACACCGGTAGAGTAAGCATCTCCTGCTTCTTATAAGACACCGGCCGTGTTGAACATGTTAGGTCAAATCCAGTAAAGGAAAAAATTTGCTGTAAAGGGAAAGATCTAAATATTTACATTGTAATGTCATAATTTATGGTTAGTGTACATAGTTACAATGGTTGATCGAGTCTTCCTCTCCCCCTGAATTTTAAATAAAATTGGAAGTTAATAGGGCCCCGCATCCAGATGCGGGTGCCCTATAGTTTTCACTTTGTCCGTCCGTCTGTCCGTCAACAATTTTTTTGGGGTCCAAGTTTTCTGGGCTTTTAAAGGTGGGAATGATTTCATATTTGGTCAGAAGCTTTATGATGATGAATTGTACCGTGTAAGCAATTTTCAGGTTTGCCGTGTCACAACTTCCTGTTTGCCGATACTTTAACTTTTTATTATACCACTCTATGGATGAAAATTTTCGTCAAAGTTATCTTGGCTTCTACACCTGGGAATGATTTGATATTTGGTTTAAAGCTTCATGATGATGAGTTGTATCGTGTAAGCTATTTTCAGGGTTGCCATGCCACTACTTCCTGTTTGCCGATACTTTAACTTTTTATTGTACCACTCTTATGGATGAAAATTTTCGTCAAAGTATTCTTGGCCTCTACAACTGGGAATGATTTGATCTTTGGTCTAAAGAATCATGATGATGAGTTGTATTGTGTAAGCTATGTTTATGTTTGCCGTGCCATTACTTCATGTTTGACGATACTTTTTAACTTTTTAGTGTACCACTCTATGGATGAAAGTTTTCGTCAAAATTTTCTTGGCTTCTACAACTGGGAATAATTTGATATTTGGTCTAAAGCTTCATGATGATGAGTTGTATCGTGTAAGCTATTTTCAGGTTTGCCGTGCCACTACTTCCTGTTTGCCAATACTTTTTAACTTTTTATTGTACCACTCTATGGATTAAAATTTTCGTCAAAGTTTACTTGGCTTCTACAACTGAGAATAATTTCATATTTGGTCTAAAGTTTCATGATAGTGTAAACTATTTTCAGGTTTGCCGTGCCACTACTTCCTGTTTGCCGATACTTTAACTTTATATTATACCACTCTTTGGATGAAATTTTTTGTCAAAGTTTTCTTGGCCTCTAAAACTGGGAATGATTTGATATTTAGTCTAAAGCTTCATGATGACGATTTGTATCGTGAAAGCTATTTTCATGTTAGGAAGTGAACTTTTCTGTACATTAATCAACAATTTAAGAATTCAAAGATTTATGTAGTAAGCTAAAGATAATTTAGTTCACAGGATAAAATTCATCTCTTGATATATCAACCACACTTAGACTTCGTTTGCTAGAAAAGAGAAACTTATTTGCAGGTATTATATTTTAATTGTACATGTATATATGATTATTCCAACCAATTCATTTCACTGCGGTTATAATATCTCATCCACAATAAAACTCGAGGGGTTACAGGTAAAAGGGGCTATCTCTTTAACAAATATATATATCGATAGCACCTTCCAGTAACCCCTCGAACTGCAAATTAAAATAAATAATAAAAAGGAGTATTTCCCTCAAAAATCCCAAACAGAATGTTAATTTTAAAATATTTCCGTAAACAAATGTTGATAATTTGGTACAAAGGAAGTGACTGCCTATTGCGGGGCCCTCCTGCGTTCAGCAATACCTCTAGTTTAGACTCCAGAACCCCGTGGGCCTCTGAACCCAAAATAAAATTTGGCCTTTGTTTTGTGTTTAACAATATACATACCAAGTTTGATTGATTGATTGATTGATGTTTTACGCCAACTTCAGCAATATTTCAGCTATATTGTGGCGAGAACAGTTGGGTTTATTGAAAAATTCTAATAAATACATAAAATATTAATATAAAACCATATAGCTTTATACAAGTAAAACAAATGTGTAAAATGTTAAAAAAACATAATAGTAAATTTTTGGTTTAACAATAACAATATTAGAAATTAGAAACTTGTTTAAAATTGATCTATTTAAATCTTACTAAATAAATTGATTGCTTTTAAAAATTGAACAATTTTGTCGCCTGCGACGTTTGTAAATAGGTCTTTAAGACAATCAGCAGAATAAAAATCACGCAGTATGAAGAGAGAGTGTATTTCATTCACAAGTTATCAGTTTGAAACCAAAGAATTCGCAAAGTTTCAAGAGGTATATCTCCATAATCCCTTAGACCTCTGAAAGCGAAATCGAACTTGGTCCGAGTTTTGTGGTAAACAAATTACTTACCAAGTTTATTAAGTTCACATGTGGCAGGGCAAAAAAAGACATACAAAATTTATATCAGATTTGAATAATAATACAATATGTGGACTACTCAATTGTACATTTAATCGGAATGAAGATTGTTTGCATTTTCAGCCTTTATCTACTTCTCTTTTGAAAGCTGAAAAATCTTCAACAAGTGATTACAATGAAAGCTTGCGGTCAAACACATAGTTTACATACCTATTTTTGTTGAAATATTTATAGTTTATGATCGATTTTGCATTTAACTAGGATTCAGTATCTTTAAGATGAACTCTTCGATAGCCAAAAAGATCGCTAGGCGTTATGACCCTTAATTTCATTTTGGATAATCTTGATTTACGCGTCATGACCGTTTATTTCATTTTGGAATGGTCATCACCTTGATTTGGTGTTTGTATTTTATTGAATGAACTATTGATATGTTGTAAAGTCACGTGATACTATAAATAGTTGACAATGATCTAATATCTTTATACAAAACTACAACAACAAATTGGTAGTTGAAAAACAGTTTATACCATTAAATAAGAATGTGGTTAAGATGCATAGTCAAAATTCAAAGCTATTTAAATTGTACAGAAATATAAAGAGACACAAGACACAGATAGATGTCGTAAAATATGAGATTGCATTGTCGGTATTGTTAATGTGTCTGTCATAGCAAATGTTAAAATGACAAATGGGACATTGAATAATTAACCAAATAATTAAACTGTTTTAATTAAATGTTGTATAAATGTATTACGCAATACAGTAACTAAGTAATTTAGTTCCTGCAGATGCTTGTTTCGTCAACTTATGTCTCTTCAGTGCAGATCAAATGAAGACAGTGTAAATACATAATCCGAAATATGTGTATGTGTATGATGAAGGGAACAAATAACCAAAAGGATCTTTATAGTAAAGCCAAACTCAGCTTAAGACAGACAAATGCTAGAGGGAAATACTCCTTAGTTTTGAACAAATTTTTGTTAAATTAAGATATTGCAGCCTTCCAAATAAATCGGTTTTCGGGCCAGCACCGAAGTACTGTCTAATAGGTTGGTAAATACTCTCGGGGTCTAACAGTCAACCAGCATAGGCATCGCCCCAGTGTTAATAATTTAGGTTCGAGTAAAACAAGGATTACACACCTTTGCATAAAAAAGAAAACAAAAACACTTGATAAGCAAATATTTCTGTATATTGTTAGTGTCAACACTACACATTATTCTGCACAGTAGTTACGAATGAAGATTTGATGAGTTTTAGATGCTAATTTAGTGAAATGTTCAATTTCACTCACACGTTCAGTGAGCAATATTTAAGCTATATAAGGATGAGAATCAGTTAATCAATTCAACACCCATAGTGAGTCCAAGGCGGCCCCTAGCACAGGTTTTAGCGGTATTCTTTGCTAGATGTTGATCAATGGTACATCCGACTTTTCGTCTTCGGATGCGGGGCTAGGTCAACAAACCATCAAAATGACTGGCAAAAATTTTAAAATAAACCGATTTTATATATCTACTTACATGTATGGCAGTCATGAATTATTTCTAATAAGATTGTATGAATTATTATTCGACGGAAAAAATGTGGTTGTATTCTGCTACGATTTGCGCAGCCATTTTTTTTTTACATATATTCAATGAATGTATATCTCCTTTTTAGGTTCAATCGTGTAGCTGAAAGACAGAAAGTAAAGGAGAAACATACTGTGGCCAGGGCATTCCTAGATCTCAGTCATACAGAACCGTCCGATACGGAACCTTCTGATCAACATATTCAAGAGGAATTTCATTTCATTGCAACACCTATTAGCAGTAACAATTGTACCTTTAAATTAATGGGCCACCTGCAGAAACTTGACAAACCTCCAGTGTCTCCAGTAAAACCAATCTCGAAATCCCAGATGGACTCCGGTTATCTGTCAAATGAATCGTTTAAAGATGACAATGACAAAGTCAAATTTTACACAGGACTTCATAACTATATGACCCTTATGATGGTATTTGATATCGTGTTGCCTTATTCGCCTTCTAATAGAAGTAACACACAGCTAAGTTCATTCCACGGTTTACTTCTTTGTCTAATGAGATTGAGGTTAAATCTGTCTGTAAAAGATTTGGCATACAGATTTCGGACTTCAAGATCGACAGTATCAAGGACATTTTTAACTGTTATTCATATTTTGTATGTGCGACTGAAGCATCTTATATACTGGCCAGGAAGGGAGGAACTAAGAATGACAATGCCTCTAGAGTTTAGACAGCATTTTGCGAAAAAGACCGTTATAATTGACTGTTTCGAAGTTTCTATTCAAAGACCAAAAGGATTAATGGCAAGAGCTCAAACCTGGTCACAATATAAGCACAATAATACTGCCAAATTCTTAATTGGCATAACCCCACAAGGCTCTATTTCTTACATTTCCAATTTCGTGGGGCGGTCGTAGTTCTGATAAAGTTATAACTAAATCCTGTGGAATTTTCCGAAAATTGTTGACTGGGGACTTGGTACTGCTGACCGAGATTTGATATTGCAGATAGAGTTGGTGTTTATTGTGCAAAAGCCAATATTCCAAGCAGGTCTAAACTCTCACCGACAAATGTAGAAACTACTAGGAAAATAGCCCATGTGCGAATGCATGTAGAGCGTGTTATAGGACTTGTGCGAAATAAGTACACTATATTGCAAGGTAAACTACCAATTGACCTCCTAATCAGTGAAGAGGGGCATAAACCTGTAACTGACAAAATAGCCACAGTATGCTGTTCAAAGAACATAAAAGTGTGACAACAAAATCAACCAGAGGGGCTACACACTGTATAACCTGATACATCAAAAACCGACTGGAGTAAGCGGGTGTAGATGTATCATT
>MJUU01027284.1:6346-27436 GCA_002080025.1 Modiolus philippinarum
GTATTGCTCCCCCAGAAATCCTATTTATGGCTTAAAGTGTTCTCTTTTTGGATTGACTAATGTAGGGGAAACAAAAGAAGGTTGATGAAACGTTTGTGTGGACATAGATACGAAGTCAAGGAAAATAAGACCCGACATGTTTTTGCACATTTCGATCAATCTTACCATTGAATTGTCAACATGAAAATCAGGATTATTGAAAAATATACCATAAGACAAATATCCCAACACTAAGTACACCTTACCGTCTACAATAACAGTAATACTGGATATAAGACAGCATCTATGATCTATGGTTGTAAAGATATTGGAGTCTTTTTGTGTATTTATTTTTTGCCATTCGCCATACATAGGGGAGGGTTTTGATCCAAGCAAACGAGTTTAGCACCACCGCGGTTTTTGCGCCTGTCCTGAGTCAGGAATATGTTGATCATTGGATTGTTCTTGTCTTCTTATAACATTTTTGTTTCTTGAAATTTGGGTTATTGGATGTGGTTTGTGTCCATCGATTTTATTCACTTTTTTACTTTTTGGGAATCATTTAGGGCTTGCTATAAAGTGTGAGGTTCCTCACTGTGTTGAAGACCATACGGTGACCCCTAGATGCTTTGTTTTGGGTCGTTTTAACCTGGATATTGGATGTTGTCTCCTTGACATTTACCCCATTTCCTTTCTTTTTCATATATAAAAGTGTAGGTAATCAAGGATGTAATTTGATGAATGTGTTGAATTGTTGAATGGGTGAAATGCAGATTTATAGCTATGGACACAATATTATTCAGTCATGCGTTTGCACAACATTTTAATAAATGGTCTTCTTCGATTGATGACTAATCCACTAGGTATTCATCGCATTCGTACCAAATTGTATTATATGCCCCTCTTAAGCTTGATTCTTTCTATAAAACATGTTCTGCATCATCACTGACTGATTGGCATTCCCCGGAATATGAATTAACAGTAATTGTTTTGGAAATGTCAACCCATAGACTGTTCAAAGCTGGCCACGAAACAGCCAACAAACCTGATATCCGGATTTTCTAAAAAAAATCACAATTCGGCAATTAAGGCTTGGACCCCATCTAACATTCTACACAACATAACAGTGACATCAAACATTCCGCCTTACTTCAATAATCCATCTGTTGCACCTTATTCCCGTTCCTGTACCAAAGCCTTTGCAACAACCATTTGCAATTATAAACGGGTATTACTTGATTTCAAAGTTCACGACTTCAAAGCCAACCACCTGATTGCGCTTTCCCCCCCTGCAATAACAATCCGGTTGGACACGTGAAAACCGTTGACCTAGATAGTGTAGACAACAATGAGAGGTCGGTCTTTTCAACGAGTGAACCCAAGCATATAAACTGGAAGAACAGCAAAATTTTTGATGAATGCAGTCGAGATCTATGCCAGGAAATGGGCAAAGAAGGAGAAAGAAGATGTTGAGACGCTGTCTAATTGGATCCGGTGTATTTATTAGTGAAATGTGAATCGTATTCGGTGTTTCATAACATCAATGAAATCAAGACATCCCAGTATATTTGAAGATCTCGTCGTTAGAAAAACTCCGGACAACCTCCACGAAAATTACGTCATTCTCCCTGCAGACATAATGTTCTTGACTGTCTGGCTAAGTAGATGGGAATTGATAGTTCATTAGAAAACCCAAATTATACTCCAACTACACTAGTAAGAGTGAGATTATTGAAAATCACACCTCTATTTAAACTTTTATTAGAAATTCAGCTCCCTAAAATCTACCGGGTCCGTAAACTTCATCAGATACACAAGTTAGCCACTTTCTATGCTCCTTCCTCCTTTATTAACCACAGTCAGAGATGGCCTGAAAAGTTACTGTGATAAAGTCTACTGAAAGATCGAGCGGCGGCAATCAAGCGTGGATTCTAGAAATTTTAAAGATGTCCTGGAACTGCTATCCTCTAGCTGCCTGACCCATTGCCAAATCAAACAACTTTTTTATTTCTCTACTCCCTATACTACACAGAAACGTAATAAATTGAAAACAGTAATTTCTGATTTGATACATCAATGTTTGTGCACTAAAAAGGGAGAATAGTAGTCGGAATAAAAATGAATAATAATAGTAGGGAAAGACGAAATATATTTTGTATAGAACTAAACTGAGTCAAGCAAGAAGTACACAGAAAATGACGTAATCGAAGTGTTGGAATTTTTTATAGACAATATTTTTATCAAATGGGGAGGCAGCGTTTTTCAACAGACAACTGGGATTTCCATGGAAATTAGCTGTGCGCCTCTTTTAGCTGATCCCATTGCTCGTATGAGGCCAAGTCTTACCTGGGCTAGCACAAAAAAGACATTTAGCTCTGTCCGTTATATAGACGATGTACTTTCTCTTAATAATTCAAAATTAAAGGAATATTTTCATCAGATCTATCCAAAGAATTTGAAATAAAAGAAACAACTGATCCACCTATTTAGCTTCCTACCTGGATCTTTTGTTATACATTGACGAAGATGGACGTTTGAAATGTAAGCTGCACGACAAGCGTGATGAATTTAACTTCCCAGTTATGGACATTCTCTTTCTAAGCAGCGATATACCTATCTCTCCAGCCTATGGAGTGTACATTTCACAATTGATTCGTTATTGCCGAGCGTGTAGTGTGTACAGTGAGTTTTTGAACAGAGCAAAAACATTGTCCCTAAAGCTACTTAGTCAGGAATTTGTTCATCCTATATTAATTCCATCACTCAAGAAATTCTATGGCCATCACCATAACATCATTGAAAGTTGACGTGTCAGTATCCGAAATGAAGGCGGAGATGTTCAGATAGATTTACGTCTTCCCGGATTTGACTTATGATTTTGACATTTTCCAAGACTGACTCACTCACAGTGTGATGGATGATGTCAACAGAGCAGGACATGCCAACCCTTTCGGAGCACATAATGCCATCCTCAGTTTCACGGGGGTTTACACTATGAGTGCCTTTGGTTTTGAATGTTGTTTTTATTTCTGTGCTTTGTATCTTTCTAACGTCATTCTTTATCTGTGTCCTCGTTTTGACCATGTCCGAAGACTTCAATTTTTGTGGATACCACTCCTTCGTTCCTTTGGTATTCTTCTGTCGTTGTTTTAACAGATTATTTTTTATCATTTTTTTATTATGTGGAATTGCTGTCTTACAAAACTTTCTGAAAGACATTAGTTGTCAAAATGGTTATCTGCAGAAATTTGATAAATAAATTCGATATTTTTTATTATTTGATTTTGTTTGTGAAAATAGTAGATTCGTGTTTCAAAAATAATACACCCATTATGCTGATAGTTTAACAGAACACAAAATTCCAGAAAATATTCAGATTTTTCTTCATTGTTTATGCAGACAAAGTTAACTCTGTATCACACATGTAGCGATCTAATTATTATTAATATATCGTATAGATTTAACTTTCTTATTTTTCAATGTTTAAATGCTGTAACCTTTTAGTTTAACTTTTATTTTTCACAGTGTGTTTTTAAAGGAACAGAAATTTAACTTTCGAAATTCTCCCACAACTGTATGCCATTAAAATGATGCAAAAACGTTTTCATTATCTTAAAAGTTTATATTCAATAATCAAATTTTGTCTGAAAAAATATAGTATCATCATAAGTGTATAGGACAACAATTAAATTCATAACAAAATTGTAAGAAGGACGAAAAAAAAAAAATAAAATAAAATAAATAATAAATAAATAAAAAAAATAAATAAATAAAAAAATAAAATAAAAAAAAGAGATAAACTATGAAACAAAGGAAATTTGAGATTGGTTTTATACTATAGAACACACAATGCTGAAATGCTGAGTAGCCTTGACATAAATACAAGATTGTATGAACAGTTAAAGTTGCAAATTGTTATCTTTTAATTAGTCATTGATAATTCTTTTATGATTTGCATAATAGGAAATACGCTGATATGATTGGTTGAATTTACTTCCGGTTGCAATTATTGAAGTCGTTTATTTTTCGATAGACGACGTTGACCGAACTCTATTTAAGTTCACCTTATAAATTCATACTCCGAGCGAATCAAACAGAACAAAAACGTGTGATTGGCATTATAAAAGTAAGAATTTAATTACCTATCATTAAATTTAAAGAATTATAAGGATTAAACGCCGTTTGAAAGGAATTTATAGGAGTATAAACGGGACCATGTCACTCACAAACATATCGTAAAAGTCCTTCAGACTTTTATTTGTTTGTGAGTGAATTGCTCCCGTTTATACTCCAATAAATTCCTTTAAAACGGTGTTTAATCCTATAATAAATGAAGCTGATATGATATGTTAAATCTTGCAATCACACAAATAGATACATTAAAAGTGTTCATTCAACTATGACATATCCTCTTAACAATTCTTGCAGATTTAGAGAGGAAAGCAACACCAATTAACACTTAACCCTATATCTGAATCCTGTTTTACTTATATCTCGACGATAAGTTCTCTCAGTACTGAAATTTACGACAAAAAGGGTGAAGACTTTAGTTTAAAAAGTATAAATTTATCTAAAATGGAGTGTCTTATTCTAACTTTTCCCGCATATAGAGAGAATGTTTAACAGTTGATTCGTTACGAGAGAGCTAACGCAAATTATGAAAGACTTTTATCAGGCACAGTTATCTCATTCTGTTATATTAATCAAGGCTTAAAAAAACTATGTCTTGTGCCATAAATAAAAGAGGAATTTAAGTGATATCATACCATTGTGGAAAAAAATTGAACTGTTATTCAAAATTGTACTTCACTTAGTGCTGATATAAAAATTTGGTTTCCTTCAAATAACGATTACTGTCGAGTTGCTGCTGTACACTACCTCAATTAAATGGGATTCGGTGCACAATAAAACTAACTTTAACTAACCATTTGTTTTAACGCCTTTAGCAATTCAGGACTCTTGCAGTTGACAATTTTGCTTTGATTTCTACCTGTTTTTCCTGTCTGTCCTCTAGATCTTAGCTCTTGAAATTTCTGCTAGTTGATTAAGTTATTTCATTTGAGCATTTGCACTCGATATTTTGACATTACAAAACATTTTGTGACACAGTTTATGTGAAAGTCCTTTACAAATTTGCAGCTGCTCTCTTTCCTGTATTATGAATTTGCATTATGATAAATACATACTTTTCTTTATATTTTACAATATTTATAAAGATTGGAAGAAAATTTCTGCAAAAAAGATAGCATATTATAATTCCAACTTCAAATAATGTCATGTTTTATTTTTTTCTATTAAGGGGAAATATCATAAAAGCGCCTTTATAGATCGTATAAAGGATAAATTATTTTGTCATTCGTTGTCCAATATTTTTCAATCACTGAGAAAGTTTTAAGAAAGTGTGTTGAAGGAAAAGAAAACAATATAAAAATGCCTTTTTGTCATACTTTTATGTCTATTTTTGCAGATTCCAGACTTCCCGGACAATATTCTATAGATGTTTGACATGCTTATATTTTCATAACCTTCATTTATTATTACACATTTAAATATTTGATTAACTTTTTATCGGAATCGTTGTTTTGTAGAAGTTTACACAATATGTCATTGCCTGCTTTATTTTATTTGATTTCATCTATTGAACGTTTGTAACAAATCATATTGGTTATTGTGTATAAAACATGGTGTTTATATATATTTCAGGAAAGGACACCACTACACATAGCGGCAGTTTTCAGCAATGCCGTGTCAATACTGCAGCTTTTAATCAGTAAAAATGCTGAAGTAAATGCCAAGGATGAAGATGTAAGTATCTATTTAGATGTAAGTTGGATCTATATTGAAAAGATCTAATAAAAACCCACATTGATCGGTATCAGAAAATCGTTGAATATAATAATATAGTCAATTACAATTCCCAAAAGCAAGTGCTTTAGTTCTATACTATAATTTTTTTACATCAAATTGTATGTTCATTTGTTTCTAAGGAAACAATGTTGTATCTAAGAAAAACGAGAAAAAGGCTTCTAAACAATAATTATTTTCATTAAAATGTTTCTCTTTATTTTAACATCACAATTATCATTTTTTCATCGATTTTATTGTGATGTATTTATAATTTTCTTTTGCAAATAGAAAGTCGTATGGCACATATCTTCCCTGATTTTGATACTTTCCTTTTAGTCATTCGTTTAAAAAATTATTTAGCTTTTTCCAAGTCTAACTTGCCTGTTTTTTGTGCTGTTGTATCCATCCCGAGAGGACAGTCTTTCCCTGAGTTGACGCATTTATCATGTTACTCTAAAACACCTACAACTACTGAAAAATACAGTCACAGGCCACAATCCATAAGAAAGATGTGCAAGAGAAACACAAATGACAGACAAAAACAAAACTAAATAACGACAGGAATATAGTGCAGTCCGATTTGGTACAGGCACTAACAAAAACCAGTGGAGGAGCTAGACCGGTTTGATCGTATCAACCATATCTTTAAATGTTCATGTTTTTTAAAGTATAATAAACATACTCAATACACTTAAAACTGAAATGTCAGGACTTTTACAGCAATTTTAAATCCGAAGGACAAAGCTCTTTAGAAAAATCAATGAAAATCCAAATTGAAACCGTCATGTCCTTTGCATGGACCTTTGATAACAATAAATTTATGTGCTTTGAATTCAGTGATGCTGTTATTTATTGGCCTTTCAAGATTTAAGCATTACGGTTTTCTAATTCAACTCTCATAAGCCCTGAAATTGATTTCGTTTTCTTTTATGGGTATAACTTGCTAAGTTATTTTTACTGGGTACCAAGAATTTCGGGCATTTTTTGCTCGTGTACATGTTTTTCCTTTTGTCATTCTTGCGATATTCTAGCTAAAGTTTTATTTAAGCAGAGAACAAAATGTTTAAAACTAATGTTTTAGTCAAATTAGTTCTTTAAGACTGTAAGGAGTTACTTAGATAATCCTGACGTTGCCTAGATCTCCAAAAAAGAAGAAATTCCAGGAAATCTTTGAACAGTCGTTCTTACACAGTAATAGGTAATGAAATCGAATACTCCAAAACCAAAGAAAAGTGTTGATAATAATGTTTATGATCAAAAACTGAGAGCAAAAATAGTAAAACATGCAGACTTTTTTTTTCTTCAAAGATGACACTATTAACTGAAGCAGGGGTTTAGAAAATACAAATAACATTGTTTATTATCATAATGAAAAAGCATCAACGGTTTTCTTCTTTTGACATCTAGGCCTTAGTTATGATCATGTCCTTATTAATTAATTTAAACGCCTCAGATATTCGTAATGATATTACATTTCTCCTATTGTAACATTTTCATTCTGTGGGTGTATCCATTTTTTGTACCTGGTTACGTTATGAATATGACGTCATTTGAATTAACGCTCTGTTGAATTATCATTAAAAAAAGAAAGAAAAAACACCGATTCCTTTACAAGATCACCAGGATAAATGAGCAAGGTTAAAATCATTAAAACCTTTTAATTAAAATCTACCTTTATTCATAGCGGTATATAAAGTTTAAGGTATGTTTTGTATTCTCTCTTTGTTTGATTTTTTTGTATTTTTATGCTATTAAAGATGTAAATGTAGTAATACAGAATTTAAAAATTAGCATGGATTATTCACCGAAAAGTCAATCACAAAAATCTTCCTAAGAAAGTTTGGTTTTCACCAATCACTATATTGATGCATACGTAATATTACTCGAACGTACGGAGAATTATAGTATAACTAATTGACCGTAGTGAATATCAATAAAAATGTCACGTGTGCTGAACAACGCAAAAGGATTAAGCGAGTTGTAAAAATCTGTTCCGCAACGAGTCAATTCACTGCGTTGATCGACACGAGTGACATTTTTATTGATATTCATGGAGGTCGATTAGTTATGATTTTTATTATATAGATTTTCTACTAAAAAATCCGAGATTTTAGATGATAATAATTTTTTCTATTTCAATACGCCGGTTGGTTAATCGACGACATTGAAGAGATATTGTGACGTCGCGTCGTTAAGACGTCATCCGTTGAATAGAAATCCTTTATTTTTACCGGTTACAATATGACATTTATTTAACTGAGAAAAGGCGATAAATCACCGCTATCTTTATAATAATTATAATTTATTTTTGAAATACATTTTTGCTTAATGCAAACCTGTTTAAACAGATAGTCATATGACAAAAGTAAGAAAATATCAGAAAGTCAGAATAGTTTGCTTTATCATTGTCAGAATAATTTATTAGCTGTAGCTCTAAAGCTTAGAAATGTTTAGGATGATATATCAAACGTGGTAATACAGTTTGTTTCTTTTAACTGTAGATAAACACAAAAACGTAAAAAAAAATAGAATGCCATTTGGAAGTTCTATGCATTATTTATTTCACTACCAGAAATTTTTGTTTTTGTTTTTTTTTATGTAAAAACTAATTATGCCCCAGACTTCCATTGTCAACAAAATTAACAAATAAACAAAAATAATTGCATTTTCAGCCGGAATAATGTCTTCTTTGCTTTCCTGATCTCACCAATGATCACCTGATCTACTAATGGCTATTACTGGTCCGTGGTGTTCTTGTTTCTTGGTGTTTCCAATTTGGCCACAGAGAAGGAGATGCTTACCCTTACGGTGTATTTGATTTCACTCTGTTTTTAGAGTTTATTTATTAGTGTTTTGATTTTCAGTATTGCAATTGCGGTGTTTACGTGTTTTATGGGTGTGTAATGTCTTAAGTCTGTCTTCCTTCTTCATGTGTCTCTGGCTTTGATTTGGATGATTTCTCTTCAGTGTTCCTTCAGTATTCTCCTGTCGCTGTTTTAAGGTTCAATAATCCCTGATAGTTTTAATGGTTTTCAACTAGTTCAATATATCCCAAAATAAAATTTAGTTTCTGTTTGTGTTTTCAGGACGTGACGTTTGCCTATCTCATATAACTAAATACAATATAGCTCAGTTGATATGTCAAACATATTTTGCAGAAAAAAGAATAATTTAGGTGGAAAGAAATTGTTAATAAGGTCTATTGATAATATATTCATTGTTGGATTTATTTTCTTTTATTTTGCTAGACACCTTCGTGAATAAAATTTTTCTAAGCGACAATGTATCGATGATTATATAAAATTAGTTTATGCATCTCGACAATTTCGACAATTTATGTCTCTTCATTGCATATCAAATAAAAAAAAATGGAGGATCATAACTCAAAATTGTCAACAATTGGATAGAGCACAAACAACCTTAATTGAATCATTCAATTTCATATTTTTATCAAATGACTAATTTAAAAAAAATAATTAAAACTTGTATTCCTTTTTGTTTTTTAATTTCGATATTGTTTTTTAAAGCTCAAAGTAAATAACCAAGCACAGATTTACCTAATCAAAGGACTCGCCTATATTGGTATGTTATGAATTCCCTAACAACAATTACATTCATGCCATAGGCTAACAGATTTTCCTATTCAAAGGATTGTGTTATTGAATCCCGTACAACAGTCCCATTCACTCTATAGTCTAACAATTTATCGTATTTACAGGATTGGTATTGATTGATTAACATATTGAATCCCCTTATAACAGTCTTATTCACTCTATATTCTAACAGGTTTACCTAGTCAAAGGATTGGTATAGTGTGGTATGTTATTGAGTCCAATTTCAACAGTCCCATTCATGCCATAGTCTAACAGGTTAACCTAGTAATGGGTTGGTAAAGTGTGGTATATTATTGAGTCCCATTTCAACAGTCCTATTCACGCTAAATATGAGATTTACCTAGTCAAAGGATTGGTATAAATTTGTATGATAATTAATCTCATTACAACAGTCCCATTCACACTCAGGTCAAACAAATTTACCTAATCAAAGGATTGGTAAAGATTGGTATGTTATTGAATCCCATTTCAACATTCCCATTCACACAAAATTAAACAGATTAACCTAGTCAAAGATTTGGTATAGATTTGTATGTTATTGAATCCCCGTACAACAGTCCAATTTACGATAAAATCTAACAGATTAACGTGGTCAAAAGATTGGTATAGATTGCAATGTTATTGAATCCCCTTACAAAAGTCCCATTTACGCTATAGTCTAAGAGATTTGTCTAGTTAAAGGATTGGTATAGATTGGTATGTTATTGAATCCACTAACAAAAGTCCCATTCACGCTTAGTCTGAGAGATTTACTTAGTCAAAAGATTAGTATAGATTGCAATGGTATTGAATCCCCTTACAACAGTCTCATTCAGGCTAAAGTCTAAGAGATTTACCTTGTCAAAGGATTGGTATAGATTGGTATGTTATTGAATCTCCTTACAATAGTCCCATTTACACTAAAGTATATGGGATTTACCTTGTCAAATGATTTGTACAGAGTGATATGTTATTAAATACCCTTTCAACAGTCCCATTCACGCTATAGTCAATGAGGTTGATCTAGTCAAAAGATTGGAATAGATTGGTATGTTATTGAATCCCCTTACAACAGTCTAATTGGCGCTATAATCTAACGGATTCACCAAGTCAACGGATTGGTTTAGATTTGAACGTTATTGAATCCCCTTACAACAGTCCCATTCACACTATAGTCTTACAGATTAACCTGGTCAAATAATTTGTATATATTGATATGTTATTGAGTCCCCTCACAACAGTCCCGTTCTCGCTATAGTCAAAGAGATTTACCTATTTAAAGGATTGGTATAGCTTGGTATGTTATTGACTCCCTTACAACACTTTCCGTTAGACTTCAATATCAAACAAAAATTTGGTCCGAAGAAAAACAAACTCTTTTGGATAATACTTGGAAACTATATTGGTTTCATCATGAAGCAGCGAGGTTTTATGCCTTATAAAACATAAGGCAAATTGTTTGTGTAAATTTGAGAATAATCTCCCCAAAATTAAGTTAAATCTTCATCATTGTCAGCAGAAAAAAAATACTGTTTTTGATAACCTCTGAAACCTAGGTTAATTTTACCTTGAATCAGGGATGTATTATGCCTTTTAAAACTTACGGCCCATTGTATGTGTAAATTTGAGAATAATCTTTCCAAAATTATGTTACATCTCTATCACTGTCCGACTGTACAAATTACACGTCTCAAGGTTCCCAGCAAAATATAATTCTTTCGTTCCGATTGTGTTACAATCCAAATTGTCTGAGCATTTCCATCCTTGTTAGTATACTATAGATCCTTTAAATCTTTGAATAAGAGCTGTGTAACACTCCAAATAATTATTCAGTGTTTAACAATCTTTGGTTGTTATTATGCAACCTCAAAAAGGTTAATCAATCTACAAAACTGTTGGCTTTGTTGTACGTTACTCATAGAGGAAAATCTGTGTATACGAATATCATATCGGTTGTGTTTACGTAATTTTAGAATTACAGGATCAGGATAACAGTAAACGTGGCGGGGAACTATAATCACATGCCACAATTCACAAGCGAACTGCATTCAAAAAACAATAATAAGGACAAGAGATAAACATAAATAATGATAGAAACTCGAGGTAGCCGGACTTGATAGCGGCACTAGCAAAAGCCAGTGGTTGCGTTAAACTAGTTTATGGGTACCCAAACCTGAACTTTCTCTATCCCGTTTCCCTATAGTATAATAAACATCGGAATAAAACCAGATACAGGTAGACTTCCAATTCAATGACCACTATCTTTGATAAGAAAAGCATACGACAAAACATAATATAGAAAGATGGGCCAAAGAGTGCACGCAACATAGTCAGCTTGTAAAACAAAAGTCAAATCCAGGAAGACGTGAATCTAGCTGAACATGTTCGCTTTCATTTAGGACACTGACTCGTTTTAGTTTCAATGATGTTATGATGACGGCCACACAATTTATTAGGGGATGAAATTAACATAATCTGAGCAAATCCATGACTAAGCAGCTTTAAAAAAGTGTCATTGTTGTGTTAAAAAAATCACTGTACAAACTACATGCTCGACGGTAACGAATTAACTGTGGAATTTCCACTCCATTGGCTTGAGAGGTAAGTATATTGCAGCTTAGAAGGTTAAAGTTCACAATTGGGATGTTAAAATCATTACGCTTGCTATATAGATTATATTTCAAACGTCCATCTTCGTCAATATAAAACAAAAGATCTAGGTAGGAAGCTGAAGGATGTGTATCAGTTGTTTCTTTAATTTCAACCTCATTGGGATAGATCTGATATAAATATTGCTTAAATTTTGGGTAGTTAAGAGAAGTACTTCGTCTATTTACCGGAAGCTGAAAATAAATTGTGCTTTCTTTATGTAAGTCCTTGTAGAAACTTGATCACATGCGAGTAAACAAAACACATAATACAGTTTAAAATCCAATATTATAAAACAAGAGAAAAAATATGAGGGACAATTTGTCTAAGCATCCGATCAGCTGTACGTTTAGTGCTTGTTTTCCATGCCATAATCAGTGAAGCTAATTGTTTCCATACCACAGGCTCGCTCTTTACTTTCTATCATACTTGTAACAGACCTGCTATTTTATTTTAGTTTTTGTTTCTTTCAAAAACATTTCTTAAAATCGTAGATATTCGCAATGTAATTGGAAAGTTTGTCTAAAGCATGAGTAATATATTTCTATTTTGTTCCCTTTTCCGATGACCAATTATAAAAATGCCGACTCCTTAAATGTAATTATCTTACTTTTGATATTTGATACTTCTGTCTGTAATTAGCATTCTGTAAAATTTAAATTTAGCGTGAAGTGTTGTTGGAAATTGTGTAAGGTGGATCACTCAAAATTTTGATTAAAGTATATTACATCTTTCCAGCTTTTAAATAGTTATCACTCATTTATTTTTAAATGTAAAAAAAAAACAAAATGACATGTTAAGTTTCATATAAATGTGGTTTCAGCAGAAAAAGAAATAATGAGAATTGTAAGAGTGAGAAACCTCCTTCCTGAAATATTAAAACAAGTACTATTTCTCACAGGGTATAGGACGAGATAATAGTAAGATATATTACTTTTCTGACCTATTTTCATTGAATGAATGATAACCAAATTGAACGTACTTTTTGTTAAACTGTTTGCATTTCCCACGAAATATGATGATACTTCCTGCACAGAATATGCTTTAAACTTTTTATATATCGGTATGGATGCGGAAAGTGATTCGTTAATCATACGATTATTGCATTTAAAGACATAAAAAAAATCTTAATATGAAGAGTCCAAACTCGTTGTCAAACAAAACAATCAGAACCGACAGATATCAGCATTATGAAATGACTAACGACATATTTCAATAAAAGAATTTCTTCTTATAAAATTTTAGTTTCTTGATATTTGGGTTATTGGATGTGGTTTGTTTCCATTGATTTATTCACATTTTTACCTTTTCGGGGCCATTTAGGGCTTACTATATTTTGTGAGGTTCCTCACTGTGTTGAAGACCATATGGTGACCCCTAGATGTTTTGTTTTTGGTCGTTTTAACCTGGATATGGGATGTTGTCTCCTTGACATTTACACCATTTCCTTTCTTTTTCATATTAATCCAAAAATACTTTAACACGAACAATAAATGTGTTTAAGCTTTGTCCTCGTACATATTACATGTGTTAAACAACAATTGATAATGAATTATTCCCTGCTTTTCATGTGTCCAATGTATTTGTCATTAGCTGTAAAAATTAATATCACTTTAAAACAAGAACTAAAACAAAGACGTTGTTTATGAAGCAAAAGGCAGAAACATAGTAAAAGGTTAATTTCAACTTGTCCCGAACTATGTACAGATGAGGTTCTATTTCTATATAGATAATAATTATACTGAAATGTTAATCTTACACTTATCCAAAAATTCAGATGAACAATCTTACAAAATGCATAAATGTGTGAACGGCATATTATCAATAATTTAAGCTCACTTTTAAAAAATGAAATTTTGTTTGTATTTTTTAATAAATCATCATATTCAATATTTGAAAATATTTAACTAAAAAAAATAATATATTCTGATTGGAATTAATTGTTATTTTACAAGGAGTAAACATTTGACCTTTACTTGAAAAATACTAATATAAACTTCACTCCTGCTTAATTGATATTATAATAGGAATTTAAATCTTTTCTCAATCTACAATTCTTGAAAAATGAATTTAAATGTTGAAAAAACGCCTTTTTTCTCTTCAAATATCTGGGCAAAAGATTTTTTTCAAAAGAATGCTTGTTATCTCCCAGTCATCTTAGTCGAGTTGAAAATGAAAAATGTACCAATATCTGTCTTTTTTTTTGTTCAAGCTGCTTCATCTTAAAAATAAACTTGTTGTGCTGTTGTTGTCCAAGTTAGGGTGACCTTTTAATGAAATAATAATAGGATTTACGATTTGTATGTACCATTTTATACAGTTAACCGACATATCAGCAGGGATCTTTGATATTACTTTTATTTTGCTGACAATGTGGGTGTTTTTATATCCTCATATTTTCCCGATTATTTTCCTTTGAAACAATCTGTACAAGGAGAATCATCTTTTGTCACATTTATTCACAGGAAGAATGCAATAAATTAACGTTTCCGAAACCAAAATTTGAAGAAACAATTACTAGAGAAAAACCACCATAAGTCCATTTAAACATTTTTTAAAAGAAAAAAGTCATATACAATTGATCTAAGCTTAATCTTACAGAGTCAGAAGGAATTAAATATGTTTGAGAAGGAGGAAACCGTTTAACATGTAGTATTTGAATAAAACAAGTCAAACTGATTAAATAAAAGTAGATATACCAGACCTTTAAGTGGTTCCTTAGATTTTTTTTTCAATGTGACAGCTAATGAGTTATCAATTGAAAGAACATTTGAACACTACAATTTAAACTATTCAGCATATTTGAAAATCAATCAAGGTTTAAAACAATTACTAGAATCCTTAAAATAGTGTCCATTTCAGGGAGGTCAGTGTGTGATAATCAAGAACCATATGAGCATTAATAACTTGGTGTCAGACTTCAAAGTTTTCAATGTTGCGTGTTCAACAGTGTATACTCAGCAGCATGGATCAAATGTTCAGGCTTATAATTTCCCCAGTCAAAACTTAATGTGAAACCCAAATATGGGTTCAGAGATGTTTTTATCAATATATATGATGAAAATGAACAGAAAGCATTTGCTGGGAGTTCAAAAAGTCAGCTACGTAAGACTGGAAGAAATTCAAGAGCCTTTGATTTATCCTTTGAACCTTTGTCTATGTTTGAATTGTTATTTAGTTACCATCTACTTGTATGCTAAAAATACCTTGGCTTTCAATAATTTCATGATCAATTTTTATCAAAAATCGATTTAAAAAGACAGTATGCAAACTGATTGACTGCACTTTGATTAAGTTGCGATATTTAGATAGTATGCACACTGATTAACTTGCGATATTATGATAGTATGTTCACTCTTTAATTTTTTTTATATACTATTCACACTTTTGATTTTTAAATAGTATGCTCACCAACGAAATTTTGAATGTGGGATGGGTGAAAATTCAGAACGGTTCTCTTTAGGGGTGATTTTTTTCAATTAATTTTTAGTTTTTTTCGGTGCAGTATAAAGTTTCATTGAATAAAGAAGGTGATTTTTTTTCGCCAACTATACCTTAAGTCTGTGGACAGCTATGAAAAACTTTCCAACAAATTATGATAAAAGAAGAAAAAATAAAGCTTGTTTCTTCTTATTCACAGTAAGGACATGTTATTCCAGAATAAAGAAAATACTAATTTTCTGTCAGAAAATTTACATATTCAACGAAAATTAAATTGTGTATTTTCTGTGAGGATATTGGGCAAAGCGACCTCTGACTTGAGAGAACGCCATTCCTCAAAATTATCAAAATTTACTTCATTTTTATTTTAGAACATCTTCAGTCAAAACACAATTAATAATTTGAAGTTTGTTTTAGGTTGGCTTACTGTAACTAAAAAAGTTACATGTCTGAGAGAACAAGACTGCGAATAACTTGGCAATTATAGAAATGGAAAACTGATTGGAAGCAAAATTTGTTATTGACCATTTGTGAGGGTCAAAGAATAATACTACGCAGAGAGGGTCTAAATCTTAACCAAGACATTTGTGAAAACTATCCAGCCTGCACCCCCGCCCCCGCCAACCTGATAAATGTTGACTGTCTCCTGATTCTGTAATTAATTCAATCAATAAAAAGTGTAAAAATCAGATTTATTTCAAATTTTCCGGTCAAAACTTTTGGGAGTTAACCGGGAGATGCAGCCTAGAATAAAAGTGTTTCGGTCGAGTTGTTGTCAATCAGGAAAATTCATATTTTTTAATTTCACAAAAAGGAATGTGTCTAATCCCTTGATCCCTTCTTCACTCGCCTATTTTTCTGATAGGAAATCGTCACATTCGAATTCGAAACCCAAAATTGTTGAGAACCCTATTGGATTTATTGTTTGCTAAATTCAATCCGTTTTCTGTCCCTGTTGTCTGACCTTCTATAAGTTTTTTGTTTTTATTTGGTAGAACAGGAGTAAAATAATCTATGACAATATTATGCTTTTTGAAATTGTGTCAAGCTGAAATTGGAGTCAGTTGTTAGCTTCAGTGTTCACCAATTTCTGAAAACGGAACTGAACTTTATGAAAAACAAATTTCTTCCTGATAGAAGCAATTAAAAAGGGGAGGTAATTATTAACTAACATTTTTGACAAGCACGTCTTATCTTCTCGGAATCTCCAACCGAAATAAGAGCCCACTTAAGGACATGAAATTGTTAAAAATAGATAAAATGAGGTGAAAATAAAAATATAAATAAAATCATTATGATGACACATACAAATTAACACGTTACTGAAATTCGTTCATTTTCAAATTTCGGACCTCGTATATGTTTTTGTCAAATAGGTATGAAATGAAGAATACACGTATTTGTAAAGGACCGTCCATACATCATTTCTGTGAAGTTTAATTGAATTTGCTACGGTTGCTTTTGACGAGTTGATTAAACACACGGTCCAATGTTAAATACAAGTTTTGCAGTAGCGGTCATGTATTTGTCGGATCTGAACGAAATGAGCAATCATTGTAAAGAACCTTCCATACATCATTCCTGTAAAGTTTTGTTGAATTTTCTTCTGAAATACTGGTTCAGGGGTTGACGAAAATGTGAAAATCTAACAGACGGACGAATAACGCCTTGAGTGATGTCAATAGCCCACATCGACCCCTGGTAATTATTTATAGGTGGATGGTATGGCGGACGAAATAACCGAAAGGATCTTAAAATAATAGTAAAGTTAAGACAGAGCTTTGAAAGTAAAAGACAATTCTAAATGCACAGTGAATGCTTCAAACCTCGAATAATTAAAAAAAATGCAATGTCGATTTTTTTAGCCATCACCTGGACAATTGTGCTCAGGTTTTGTATCTCGTGTACCTTGTGAACGAGCGAACGAACGTTCAAGTACATAAAACGACCAAACGTTTGTACATAAAATCGTTGTCCGATACTCTTCCGAAACGACTTGCATTTTGAATATTTTTTTATCAAACTTGCAGTAAATCTTCAGTTAATATTTCAGATATGTATCCTGCATTTTGCGTTTGTTTATATCTTATTCCAGCTTGTCTACGATATTAGACGAAAATATATATTTAAATATATGAATCAAATAGTTATGTCAGATGTAGCAAAATAAAGCACGGACCATTTGATTTTCAGGGGGAGCCTTGGAATTTTTTTAGAAAAAATTCTTAGGCCAGCACCTGGTTTGAAAATAAATAACCTTTCCAACACTCTGTTCGTTTGGAAAAAAGCCTTGCTTCATAAATTTCCTGTCATAGTATATATTTGGAAAAAATACGATACGGGTAGAAATTCCAGGCCCACCCCCTGAAAATCAAAAGGTCCATACCTAACCAAAAACAAATCCTTCCACAATATTAAACAGACATTGAAAGTAACAGAAATCATTCACTTATTCATTTAACAATTTTTACAAGAAAATTCCTGACATTAATAACACCAAGATCACGGAAAAATTATTTACATACAAAGATAAAAACGCAGCCACATGAGCCATTTAAAAAAAAGACACGCATCATTCTGATGGACAAGCAGATGAATATGTATACGTTCTTTTGTCGATATAACCCATGAAATCGAGTGTTATATAAATTGTTGAGTTTATTCCGGCTTACTAACTTTTGTTCAGAAAATGTGTTTACTTTGACGAACCGCTAAACTGCAGTGCAATTGAGTGTAACCAATAATTTGTAAAATCAAAGAAAATATATAACAGGGGAATGTATCAGTTATATGGCTGATATTGCCCTGGCCTTTGTCCTATATATTGTTTTCTTTTATCCATTGGACCTTTTTATTTTATCTTATTAATTTATTTATTTATTTTGCTTTTGTTTATTTTTTTCAAATTTTGGTCCTCCTAATAGTTTAGGCACATTGTAGGGATTAATTTTTTCTATACAAATAGATGTTACTACTATTCTTGAATATTTTTTACACTTTCATCCGGATTGTCTATAGGTACTATTTTTAACCAACATGTATTGCTCTACTACAACATATATTGAAAAGAAAAAAATTAATAAACGCTAAATCATCCATGAATGTAAGGTTAAAAACAAACAAAAAATTAACTCAATCTTATTTAAATTAGATCTACCAATTGTTCCCAACAGTCACTGCATAGTAGATCTAACGACACCTCACTTTACTTTTTGTTTCGATGATTCATTCGAAATCCTCGGCTTTTATCATAGAGCTTAATGTCTTCAAAATCATGAAGACTGGATTCTGATTTGTTGATGTCAAGGGTCACAGAACTGAAAATAATTTGGGATGTTGTTAGATCTATCATGCTATGTTTTACTTTCCCGTGAAAATTATTTGCAAACAAATATATGACTTACATCGGAATATCAACTGATGATAGGGGTCATAGATCACTTATGAGAGATATTTGGCAATTGAAACGTGATGTTTTGGTCCAACTTCAAAAAGGTCAAGATCAATAGTGGTATGATAGCATTAGCACGATCACTCTGAAAACTAGTGTTTTTTAATGTTTAAGTCAAATATAATGCTTTGAAAATGAATTTTGCAAAGTAAGAACTCTAGATGCTTTTGATTTTAATACCAACATTTGCAATTTATGCTATCGCCACTGGCACATAATATTTTATCAATAAAAACTTAGAAATTTGCATATCATCTATATTGTTGCAGTTGTATAAACGTCAGAAGACGTGTTCACATGTATACACAGAAAGAATTTTCATTGAAATGCATCTGACAGCTTTAATTAAGTGCTTCATCAAATACACTGTAGATAGTACTTGTACATTTTAAATTGGTTATTATTTTGCAAGATAGGTATTCATCAGAAATATTCAACAGCTTATATTTTCTTCACGCTTTTCAAGTCAATGTCTGTGATGTAGATGTGGCCGTTTGAACTGATAGATACTATTGAGACATCTTTGATTATTGTCATACTTCATCAGATAAATTGTCATAATTTGAGCAAGACCCATGCACGTAGTTGATTACATATCAGTTCTGGCATTTAAGGCATGTTTTTGTCAATTAGAATATGCTCTTGCATAGCTCTGTCCTTAGCTGATTTTGACGTTCATATTTAGATCTTATTGGTTGTTTGTTCTCTAGCAAATTTTACACATATTTCGGTAAATGGACTTTTTAGTATTTTGATTTTATATGCATTGAAGACACATAAGTTGTCTAAATGCGCATATGCCATTTGTATACAGATACAAAATTTACAGTAACTTCGGTATTTTGTAATTTATTACCACTGGCCCAACGGCTCGGCTGGTGGACTGTTAATCCCCGATGGTATTCACCAACCCCGTAGCCAGTACTTAGATGCTGGCTCGAAAACCGATTTCATTTGGAAACTTGCAATATCTAAATTTTAGAAAATTTGGTGGAACTAAGAAGTATCCCCCTCTTGTATATCTCTGTCCTTACCTGATTTTGACATTTATATTCAGATTTTAATGGTTATTTATTGTCTATCAGTTTTTACATATATTTCGGTAAATTGACTTCCAATTGTTTGATTTTGTCTGCACTGAATAGACATATGTTATAAAAATGCGCATATGCAAAACAAAATTTACAGTAACTTTGGTATTTTGTTCTTTAGACGAATTTCACTGAATATTTACATTGAGATTTTTTTTTACCTCTCTTTATTCGAGACCAATATTTCTTCTTCAAAACCTTCTTGATTTAAAAGAGAAAAACACCTTGTTATTTCAAGTCAATTATTCATAGTCGATCAAATTTTATGAATGTAGATATTTTGCTTTTACGTGTTTATTTTCATGGCCAGTTATAGCGTATTTTTGTAGTTGTACGAGAAAATAAATTCTGCTCTATCATCTATTCAGGTTCTACTTTCATTATAAACAATACCAAGTTTCTCATGAATTGTTTGAAAAATACATAACAGGCAGTTGAGTAAAATTTGTCATCATTCAAGGTTAAACATGCGAAAAAAAAAGAAAAAAAGAAATGACCACAAATGAGCCCAAAATCAATATTAGTTTTAACAAAGGTCTGAAAATAAATGGGGTGAGAGAGATGAAAATCTAGGATGATTTGTATTAATATTGAAATATCATAAATATACACTGTGCATTCTTGTCTCAAGAATAACATCTTTATCTTCATACATAAATTACATGATCACACTGACAACTGATTTTTTTAATTATATTATTTTTTAAATTTACAAAAATTCCAGACACTCACTTCCTGGTTCAGGAATTTCATTTTCATTATTGCTTATAGCGACCAGTGTTACTTCCCAATGAAAGGGGTCTTTCCCTTGAGCTATAATGCATTAGTTTTGAAACCATGAATTTAAGTATAAAAACAAGATGTGTTTGTGAAACACTATGCCCCAAGTAGAGACCATGTCTATTAAACAAAATTTTCGCAAAAAACTACAACGTACACTAGATATTAAGTTTAGTAGACATTTGTGTTGATCTCCTTTAGATCTATCCACTTATAGAATATCAAGCCTATATGCAAATTCTAGATTTTGACCTTTTGA